>CAUYSK010014992.1:0-107793 GCA_963575035.1 Avahi laniger | reverse complement strand
ACAGGACACGGGGCCTGATAGGTACTGGAGAAGCAGTAGCTGCTGCCTTTATTACTGTTGGGCCTACTCCTAACTTGTCACCACTAACTTCTGTTTGAGACACAGGAAAGGAAGTGGGTAAAGAATACAGTATAGGCCGGGCGCGGTGGCTCACGCCTGTAATCCCAGCACTCTGGGAGGCTGAGGCGGGCGGATTGTTGGAGCTCAGGAGTTTGAGACCAGCCTGAGCAAGAGTGAGACCCCGTGTCTACTAAATATAGAAAAATAAATTAATCGGACAACTAAAAATATATAGAAAAAATTAGCTGAGCATGGTGACACATGCCTGTAGTCCCAGCTACTTGGGAGGCTGAGGCAGAAGAATCGCTTGAGCCCAGGAGTTTGAGGTTGCTGTGAGCCAGGCTAACACCACGGCACTCTAGTCCAGGCAACAGAGTGATACTCTGTCTCAAAAAAAAAAAAGAATACAGTATACACAGCAGGGCATGACCTGCTGCTCATGCTGGGAACACCTCCTCTTCTGCTAGGTCTAGAAGAGGAGTTGGGGGGAGCCTTTGAAAGGGGAGCACATTGCACCTTACTCCCAGCGAGTGCTTGTTCTGGAATGGGACTAGGTGTAGGTGTGACAACTCTGGTCCCAGGTGTCTGCGGCAACACATGGGAGAGGAGGATGGGGCTCTTCAGCATGGTTGCCCTTCGCTGCCTTTGATGCCACCTGTGGTGACTCAGGGTCTCTCCTTCTCCCCTGCACGTGAACTGGGCTTTTGTTAGGGAGCCTAAGCCCACCTCACTCTCCCCCCATTCTGCAAAGCCTGGGACTGAGACCGCAGCGTCCCCTCATGCTCGCCGAGTGCCCACCGAGATGTGTTCTACTCCAGGGCTCTTCCCCGGATGTCCGGGTGCAGTGCCTTTCATCTGCCACTGGGACCTGGCCATTGTTAGAACCTTGATGGCAACCATTGCTCTACCACGGTTTGGCGAGTGCTGGACTTGGCCCTTAGTAAGGTCCCCTGCCTGTGGGATTTGGTTGGCCATCTGTTTGAGAGGTGAGAATATGCAGACAGACGCCCTGCCTTCCTCTGCAGACCCCACCTTCCCAAGGACAGCTTCTGCTGTTCTTCCCAGCCCACCTTTAGTCTAAGGTCTCTTGGGTCTCCAAGGGCCAGAGGCCCAACAGGGGTTTAGGGGGGTCATGGAGTGGCTGGTACCCCCTGCGGTGAAGGTCTATGTGTGCTTTTGTTGCTTTAGTGGAATGACACAGCTGATGGGGTGGCTATCACATGCCACTTGTCACTCTGAGGATTTCTGAGCATCCACTCCTGGTCAGGAGGGACCATGTGGGGAGAAGCCACAGGGTCATTTGCTTTGCCCATATGGTCTCAGTGCTACCAACCCCCCACAGGCCCAAGAGAAGGGGCTGGGGTTGCAGCTGGGAACCAGGCATTTTGGCTCGATGGTGGACTTTCTGGTGAGTCAAAGGCCACTCCAAATCCAAAGCTTTTTCTTTTCCTTTATCCCTTGCCTCCAGGAGTCATAGAAATAGCTCACTTTCCACTCTGTGCGCTGGGATATAGGAAGGCCCTAGGAGAAGCTCTCAGGCCCAGGGCTGGCCCTTGGTTGGGGTGTGAGGTGCTGTCTAGGCTCCGTGCCTGTCCCCAACGACAGGCAGTGCCAGCCTGTTTAGTGGACACTCCTGATGAGCTACAGGCAAAGGGACCATCATTGGAAGCCGCCGGATCGGGAAGACAGAAAGGATCACATGTAATTCTCTCCTTTGGGAGCTTCTCCTACTTTCATTTTCTTTTCGCCACTATTTTTTTTCTTGGGGTCTAATTAAAGACTTGGAGCCGTTTACAGCCTGTGGTTGGCTTTTTATTTGGATCCTTGGCAATTACCTCCTGCCCTAAAATAAGTTTCGATGGAACAGGGGTAGGATTTTTCTTTTTGGCCAAGTTCTCAGCTTTAATTTTGCCGTGCGTAGTGTGTGCGTGGTGTGCGTGTGTGTGTGTGTGTGTGTGTGTGTGTGTGTGTGTGTGTGTGTGTTGGAGTATAATGAGGCCTTTCCCTCCTCCCTTTTCCAAATCATGCCTCCTTGTCACTAACCTCATCGCAAGTGTCTGTGGCCAAGGCAGAGGCCTGGACGGTGGGAACAGCATGTCCTAGGCCTCTCCCTACCTTGAGGCAGCTGTGATGACAGGCAGGTCACCTGTTGACTTCATTCCAGTTTCTTCACCTGTAAATGGGGCCAGTGGACTGGGCATGCCAGAGGCTTTCCTCTGCACTGCTTTGGAGGCAGCCCTCTTGCCACAGCAGAGTATGATGATCCCTCAGGGTGGGAGAAGCCACCGCCAGGCCTCATTATCCCTCCTTGGTCAACACACATTGTATTAGAATGGGAGCATAGAATCGTGTTCCCAAAGTTTTTTCCCTAACCCTCTCGATGTTCCTGGCCACTGTGTGTAAGTAGGTGTGATCACCCCACTTTATAGACAGGGTGCCCTATGGCCAGAGATAATTAGTGGCTTTTCTGATGTCACTTGCCTTAAAGGGGACAGAGCCTTGGGATTCAAACCCAGGTTTTCTGATCTTCCAAAATCCACACCCAGAATTGGCTACGTAATTTGTGGGGCCCAGTGCAAAAATGAAAATGTGGGGCCCCTTGTTCTGAAATGATTGAGAATTTCATGGCAGCAGCAGCATGGGATTAAACCAAGTGGGTGCCCTTCTAGCCTGGGGCCCTGTGTGACGGCGTGGGTTGCACACCCAGAAAGCTGGCCTTGGCCACACCCCCTTGAGTCCCCTTCGCTTGTTTGCCTCGGTTTCTCTCCGCGTGGTGAAGGGCAGGGACTTTAAACGGGCCACCTGTGTTCTGTGTCCCTGGCTGCTGTGGCCTCACTCCTGCAGGTGGAGAGGACTCCGCAGTTTCCCAATTCTTAGCCTGTCCCACCTGGCTTCTGTTTCGTAAAGAAGGACAGTGCAGGCTTTCTGGAGTTCCCTGAGTCTCTTAGGGGCCTTCAGGCCTAATTTAAGCCACCTGAGACTTTAGGTCAGCGGTGAGGAAATAAAAGACAAAGAAAATTTGGTATAAAAACTCTGTTTCCTTGGGGCAGAGGGTACAGCTTTTGGGGACCTGCCCTCGCAGTGCCACTTAGGAGATCTCTCTTTGTCAAGCAAAGCAAGTGGTGACCTACCAAAAATATCCGGGTCATTCTGGGCTCTGACTGCTGGCTTGGGCTGCAAAGTCAGGTAGCCCGTTCCATAAACTAATCTGGAAACTTCCTAGCTGGTTGTTAGGAACCTCAAGTAGCCATGGAATCTTAGAGGGTAACGGATAGGCTGATGGAGTGCATGGCTGGGTGTGAGTCCGCGTGAGTACTGGGGCGCGTGTGTGCTCTGGTGAGGACACGGCTGTCCTGCGTGCCAGGCAGCTATTTAAATAAGAGCTGTCAGGATGAATGGCTCTTGCTGATTCCCCAGACAGCGTTTGCCTGCCCATCTGGGACCACGTTCCCTTGTCAGTACACACCTGCCCATGGCGCCCTTTCTCTCTTCTGCTAATGCACGCCCCCCGCCCCCCCACAAGAAGTCTGGGGACCAAAGTTCTGGCCCCACGACCCCACCCCCACTCTCCCTGCTGTGCCACCTGCTTCCTAGAAACTCCCTAAATTCTGGACCTTGGGCAAGCTTCAGGATAAAATGTGTCCTAAAAGCCACAGCAGCTGTTTTTATGAGGGGGGAGCAACTTCATCTAACATTGGGGGCAGGCTGGAGAGTACCCCAGGCGTGAGGTCTGGGGCCGTTTGAGTATAGGAGGGAGAGAGTGCCCGAGTTTCCAAGGACTGATTAGATGGTATGCCAAGTGTATTAAATTTTGCAGACATTTTAACAGCAATATGCTAGATAGTTGGGTGTCCCCTGAGGCGGCTGGATTTTTTATATCCTTCACAGAAGGTCAGAACCCTCTTCTGCCTGCCTCCCCTCCCCCGGGCTCCTTGCTCCTGTCTCCCCCTCCCTTTCCTCGCCAATTTCCCTTGCTTCTTGCTCTCTGCTCTTCGGGTGCCTGAAAGACACCTCTGATACCTCCTGCCTCCCACCCCGTCAGGGGATCAGGGGTCTCCAAGGCTGGAGAGGGGTACAAATGGGGAGTTTGATTTCTATTTTTTCTCCCCTTCCCCCTACTTCCCCCCATTTCAGAGACTGTCGTAAGACCTCCTCCCTCCCTCCTTATTTTTATAGAAAAAAAAGGCAGGAAAAGAATCCATCTGGCATATGAATAATTGAAATGGCTCAACTCTGTTCCTGTTGCTGCTGTTTGTTCTCCGCTCCCCCGGCCCCAGCCCATCCCCCTGAGTATGGGTCTCCACGCGGAGGGTGTGTGGGCATCCTTAGAAGATTTTCAGTTGAGGCCCAGGGCTCTCCTTAATCTTGAGCCTTTTTTGCCTATGAACCGATAGGTCTGAGTGGGGGGCATTTGGAGATGTGGTTTCCTTCTCGCCGTCCATGGGGACAATCAGCCGTCTGGCTAGAGTCTCCCCAAATATCACTCAAACTTGAACAATTCCGTCAGCCCTTGGGCCTCAGAGGAGAACTTCCCCGACAATGATTTCTCCCAGGGTCCCCCGGGACTCTCTGGTTTATGCACAGACTCCACTTGTCCCTCAGCCTCTGCGCCTCTGTCCTGAGGGCTCTCTGAGCTTCAGGGGCCAGGGGGACGCCTGTCTGGGAGAGACTGGCTTTTGCAATACTCACTGCACTCTCAGCACTGCGTCCAGGGGCTGTCCCCACCCAGGAGCCGGCCATCTGAATCCTCTCCAGCCCGTTCCTCTTCCTCTCCCTCCCCTCAGCGTGCCCAGCCGAGGGCTTTCCGTTGGCAGGAGGATTTCGAGTTCTTCACTTCTGCATTCAGCCTTTTTGGTGGGAGCCGGGAAAGACAGACTTTTAACTTTGCTTTGTGTGACAAGTTGGGAGAAAGCAGGAGGTGGGGCGGGGCAGGGATGGGGGAGATAATGGGTGCAGGCCTGGCTTTCCAGGGCCTGGACCAGCTGCACACCAAGCCCCCGCGTCCCAGCCGAGGCTTCGCTGTCTCTTTAAAACCATTTAGAGGAAAAACAAAAGAACTTTAGTGCATTAATTCTAGATGAAGATGGGTCTCCAGATGACAGCCCGATCCACATTATTCCCTGCAAGACCACTTCCCCTCTCTCTTCTGCCCCTCTGCCCAGCTCTTTGTGTCCTCCTGGTTCTCGCTTTGTGAAAAGCCGACGTGGGGGCTGCATGAAGCCGGGTCGTGCGCTTTATGCTTGAAAAGTCGATACTTTTGTTTGTCTGTTTGGGACAGCACGTTTGAGTCATGCGTGGGGTATCGACAGGCGGCTGTGGGCCCTGTGGTTGCAAAGTGCTGGGAGCCAGTATGCGCCTTGGGGCCACCGAGCGGAGGGGTGGGTGTGTGTGTCGCCTCGAGGTGGGGAGGGGGCCCTTTCCCTAGCCCTTTCTGGGTTGGGCACGCTAGGTCTCAGAAAACATCGGTAGAAAGAGGGTGTGAACAGCACCAAAACATTCTAGATCTTTTCCAGGTTTGTTAAAAAAAAATAAAAACAAAAAAACTGCCCAGTAAGCAAAAAAATAATTCAGATGAAATTCAAATCAGATTTGTTAATATATAGCTATGTATGTATAAATATAAATATATATATATATAAATCGTTTGTAAAGACTCCTACACATGTTATAAAAGCTGCAAAATGTCTGGCATTCCAGGGCCTGGTAGGAATAATTAGATATTTATATCCAATAAAACTGGTTTGATGGGGAAATCATTTCCCTCCGTGTGGATTCTCAGTTGAGGATGAGTTTCGGTGGTTGGGTTTGTTTTTTTTCTGACAATAAAACCAGAGGTTTGGCACCAACAAATGTATTTCCCGTAAATATCGAAATCTCTTTTTTCCACCGTGAGCTCTACTAGACGGGCCTCGTCACGCCAGCCCAGCCCGCTGTCCGCGCCCGCCTTTGCATGTTCGCTGGAGCTCTGTGTGCGTGGGGTGCCCTCTTGCACCCCAAGACCGAGCTCCCAGCCCGGGGCCAGTGCTGGGGCTTGTGTGCACCCTGTGTCTGCTCCCCACTTTGCCCCTCGCTCCACACCCAGCCCCAGGACAGCTGCTGGTGAGGACTTTTCTTGTCTTGGCTTTGCACTTTTCTTCTTTGAGGGGGGGTCTTGCTCTCATGTTCCTTATCTAAGTATTTTTTTATTTTATAAAGCACCTCCTACTCTCAATTTTCAATTTCTCCTTTTCCACCTCCTGCTTCTAGACCCTCTCTCCCCCACTTTCCTGAGCTCTGCTTGACCTCCTGGCCGCCTGCCTTCAGGGCCCTGGCACGATGCCGAGCGACCCTGGGGAGGCAGTCTGCCTCAAAGCCCTGGCTTGGGGAGACTCCCCGGACCCCATCTTGCTTTTCTTCCATCTGTTACACAGCCATGAACAGATGGAGCCAGAAGGAGCCATAGGGGACTGTGACCTCACTCTCCCATTATACAGATGCGGAGCTGAAGGCCGACTGGGGCAGGTGGGGTAGTGGGAGGGAACTGGGTTGGCTTAAGGTTCCAGCTGGTTCTGGGAGGGGGGAAGGCATTCGGGCCTCCCTTTGCCACTTAGCCACTGGGAAACTTTGGGCAAGTGGCCTCACCTCTCTGAGCCTCCCTTTTCTGACCTGGAACATAGAATTGACAATCTTATGCTACAGGGTCGCAGAGGGGAGTGTGGCAAGGTACTAGGTTGGTGTGGGCAAGAGAGGCAGTTTCCTCATCAGATGGTGGTAGTCGGTATTCACCCTGCTGCAACACGAGGACAGCTGTGACACGGGATTGCCGTGACACGAATGAGCCCTTGTCCGTGGGCCCAACCTGCATGGTGGGATTGCCCCCTCTCTCTGAGTGGCTGGAGGAACCTGACTGGGATCAGAGCACCTTGTGGCTTCCCAAGGGTCAGCCTCGACTAACTTTAGCTGAGAAGGAAAAGCCAGGAACGACAGAGGAGTTGGCAGAATGTGTGTGCTGCAGTCGCCAGGGTGTGATCAGGAACCAGAACCCCAGAGAGAGGCCCAGAGAAGCAGAGATGAACGGCAGCGCCTTCAACACAGCCTCAGCCCCAGCTCTGTCTGGGACATTTGGGCCTACCTGTGGCTCAGGCTCTCCAGGGGCCGGTGGCCCCATTGTTTTGACAAAAGCCTTTCGGATCAAAGATCTGAAGTCTCCTGAAGGATCTGTGGGGAGTGGCAGTGGCCAGCAAAGATGAGGAGTGGGGCCGGGGGAGGAGGGCTCTGGAAAAGGTCTGTGAATGCGGAGCAGCGAGCTTAATTACATAGCAGCCGTGGAGTGGAGTGAAAATAGACAGCCCCAACGTGCAGCTGGGCCCCGGAGCGGAGCCACCGCACGTGCTGCACCCCATGCCCTTCCCTGCTCTGGTGCCCTCCTCCTCCTCACCACGGCCCTCCCATCCCGGGCCCCTGGGAGACGTCCCTCAAAGTGACACACACAGAGTGGCACACGCGAGCTCCCCCTGCACCCCTTTCCAGACAGAGAGCAGGAGTGACCCACGAGCGCGCACGCCCTCCTTGCCTGCGACTCCCGCAGCTGGAGGTTTCACAGCGCGCTGTGTGCCAAGGGGACCGGACCCTCGCCTGAAAGCAGAAGCCACCCTCCAAAAGACACTGGGGTGTCTTTTTCATTGTTGTTGTTGTTGTTGCTTTTTATTCCTTCTCCCCTCCCCACCGCGCGGGCCCCCCCAACACGCTCCCTGCAAAAATTTTTTAAAAAAAGAACTCAACAAGAAGCAGAGCCTGAGCTTCCTGTGACTGGCTCTCGGAGAAGCCAGTCAAATCTTCCCTTGTTGAGAACATTTTGACAGCACAAAATTGCTGCTGGAATGTGACTTTAGCGAAAAGTAAAAAAAAAAAAAAAATCCTTCCGTCATGCATATGGAGTTTTTTGGAAAAAAAAATGGTATTTTAATGCTTTCTATTAAATTGGGACTAAAAGTGGTGTCTTAATTTGCATGCATTAGCATATTTGCATATAGATCACTGAAATGGTGGAAGAGAGAAGAGCCTTTAAATGAAAATTCTTTTAAAGGCACAGGCCTGCCTCCCTCTCCCTCTGGGATTTATGCTTCATCTTCTCCTCCTCACCTCCACTCTACCTTTGTGTTCTCACTTCAAAGGGACAAGGGAGGGGAGGTCAAGACCCTGCCTCTCCAGAGCTGGCTCAGGGAGGAGGCAAGGGGCTGGAGGAAGTAAGTCCTGGCCCTGGTGGTCCCATGGCCCTGCAACCTCCTGGTGCCAGCGGTACCCACCCAACTTGTCCTGTGGAGGCTAGGGAGGAGGGGCCTGTGTCCACGGCCCACAGCAGGTGGCCTCTCTGCCAGCCATCGTCCTTCCTGGGTCTCTCTGTCCCTCCTCCCCACCCCAGGCCATGTTGACTCTTACAAGCCTGTCATGGGCACCCGTCCTGCCAGCCACTGGCCTGGGCCTTTAGCCACCTGGCACCAAAAGGTGGGGGTGGGGTGGGGTGCCTTCTGTCTTTCTGGCATCTCCAGCCCCCCAGCTCCCCCTCCCTACCTTCCTTACCCGGAAGGGCCAGGCTGCCATGTTCCTTTATCATTGGGTCTCTGGTTCAAATGTCACCTCCTCAGAGGTAGCTGCAGTAGCCCCACCTCTCTCCCCAGTCTCTATCACTCTCCCTGTTGTGTCATCTTCATAGAACTCAGTAGTTGTTTGTTTACTTGCCGAGGGTGGACTCCACTACGGCAGGGCTTTGCGGCTGTCTTGTTCGTAGCTGCATCCCCAGTGCTTGGCGTCGGCACATCGTGGGTGTTGAGGAACTAGTTGTTGAATGAGTAAAAGGGGACCGGGACCCTTGCCAGGGCTGAGGCTGTCCCCTGTGTCCCTGCCTGGCTGCACACGGTGCCCCAGCCTTCTGCAGAAGGTGTCAGCCTGGCAGGGGAAGCAGGGCTGAGGAGTTGGTTAGGGCCTCCGGGCTGCTGGGAGGCCCTCAGAGAGTGCTTCGGTCCACTCTTGTTCCTTTGGGTGGCAAGCTGGGCCCGGGGCCTGGCCTGAGCGAATAGGGCAGGGTGGCCCGTGTGAATCTTCCCGCTCAGGGCAGTGGTAGGGGCTGATGGGGCCCAGGGTCTCCTGTGGCAGCCCAAGGAGGCCCAGCCCTTCCCCACCCTCCTTCCAGGTGTGGGAATCCCCCGGAAATTTCAGGCTGTGCAGACCAGAGCCCCTTTCTGTAACTGGATTGTGCTTGCTGGCCCGCCCTGTGTGGATGCTGGAGTCCTGGGGAAACCCCACCACCCTTTCTGTGTTCCAGAGGAGCAGCCAGGGAAGGGAGGTCCGGCCACTGAGCTCTGCGCCCTCCCTCGCTTCACTGCTCGGTGGGCTGGGCCTTCTGAAAGGCCCCTCTGGGCTGACGGCAGCCGTGGGCTCCATGCCCAGCCCAAGGGGGGAGGGCCCAGAGGGGTGAGGGGGACGCCCAGGGTTGGAGTGGGGCCGTGCCTCCACCGCTAATGAAAATCGGAAACCAATTGAGCAGGACAAGGTGCCCAGCCAGCAGGTTGTGGGAACGAGGGGCCTAATGGATGTGGCTGGGTGGGGGGAGCGGATGCCTCATTGATCGCCCAGTGGCTATATTTATCCACCTTGGTCTGTGGCCCCAGCAGCTGGATGGTACAGGGATAAATAAATGGCCACTGAAATATTCATGAGCTGCACATGCACATCCGTGGTGAGGGGACGGCCAAGGCCTTCTCTTCTTCCCTTCACTCCTGTCTCTGCAGAAGCCTTTCAGGAAATTCCTCCCACCTGGGCCAGGTGATGTGTGGCACAGCCCCACTGGGCACGCAGCCCAGCCCCTGGCCCCGGGAACACCTGTGGGCCTGGGCAGCTCTCATCCAGGTGCCCTGGTCCCTGCCTTGCCCATCCCCATCGTGCTCCCATGTCCCTGTCCCTTGGTGAAGGATTAGACACTCGGGCGCGAGGCTGTTTGCTTGCCCCTGTCTGCTGCTAGACCCTGTACTCCTCAAGGACAAGCTGGTGCTTCACTCGTCCCCGTATTTCCCTCGAGGTCTGGCGTGGTGCCAGACACATCCTTGAGAGGGGGGCACTGCATGCGATGAGTAAAACTCAGAGGTGGGTTGTGTCTCAGCTCTGCCCTGTCTTAGCGAGCAACTCTACTTGGCTGGACTCAGTTTCCTCATCTGCAAAATGGGGTTCAGAGCAGTATTGCCAGTTTTTTTCAGTGGGCCCGAGACTGCCCAAATCAGTGGAGTAGGTTAAAAAGATGATTCTGGGCCCCATCCAGACTCACTGAGCAAGAATCTCCAAAGGAGGGGCCTGAGGACTCCATGGGGTTGAGCTTCTGAGTGATTTACTGCCCACTGAGGTTTGGAACTGCTGGCCTGTCGCCTCCTGATACCTTTGTCCAGGTAGCAAATGTTTATCCACGAGCATGGAGTTCTGTTAGTGCCTGTGATCTCCAGAACCTGAGAAACAGGGCCAGGAGCAGGAGGGAGAGAGGCAGGATCTAACACATGTCCCAGCTGGGCACCCCAGTGAAGCTGCCTGGCATGGGGCTTGCACAGACCAAGCTGAAGTTGTGCAGTGGTGCTGGCACTAGGGCCCAGAAATGCCCGTCAGCGACAGGTGGGTGGGACCAGGGCGTGGGCACTCGGGGCATCGTCCATGATGTGGGCAGTCTGTTGCTGGGCAGAGTGCCCAGGAGGGCATGAACACGGTGGCCTTTGGGTTTCATCTGCCTTTAACTCTCTGCATTCTTCCCCTCCTGGAGGAGTCAGACTGCCCTGCCCTGGGTGAGAGGGAGTGCCGTCAGGAGTGGAGCTACTTGACCAGAGCCGGCTGGAAAGACACATTTTTCAGCCAGATGTGTCTGTGGCTGTCTGTGATCATAAGCTGCTGCCTCTGGGTACCCTGGGTACCTACAACTCACGTCACCCCCTTGGTGCAGCCCTGAGCCATGCACTGCTGGCCCGTCGGGTGGCACAGAGCCCGTCCCTGGGTAGGCAGATGTCCGTGACTCGGAAACCATTTGACCCCATTTAACTGAAGGGACCGAGGGTTAAGCCGGCCATCTGTGGCGGGTTCTCTGAGGGCTCAGGGCACAGAAACCAGGAGAGTCATTTGGGATGGGTGAAGGCAGAACTTCTGTTCCTGGCACTCAGCTGAGAGGCACCAGCCATCCCTCCTTCCTGCCAGCCTACCCCCCCCAGCCAAAGTTTGATCCAAACAGAAGCAAACTTTGGGGACAGCCCTGGCGCTGCGTGGAGCCGGCTGAGCCTGCGAGTGGCAGCGGGAGCAGAGGGAGGCAGCCCTGGCGCCTGACTCTGCCGTCCCCTGTCCCCTCCCAGAGCTCCCCGGTCTCGCCCGCGTTTGCAGGCGCCTCTCTCGTCAGCTCAGAATGCAGCTTGGGGCCCGTGGCGGCTCAACCTTTCCCTCTCCCAGAGCCCCGGTCTAATCAACCCCTATAATTTATGCAGAAAATATGATTTATATTTAATTTCACCACACTTGCATTGTTAATTTGAGATGTAATTAACCCGTCGCCATGACAACTAATTTTGTGATGCCGTAAATTACCGCCGTCTTTTCATCAAAATTCAGTTACTTTGGCTCCTGTGTGCAATGTACTGATGCAATTAGGTTGCTAAGGGCAACTCAAAAGTGTTCAATTTCTTTTGTGCAACTGCAATGGGGTAGAAGCTCCCTTGCGTCCTCCCAGGGTCCCGTTGGTTGTGGGGCGGGGAGTTGGGGCTATGTGGCCGCCCTAGAGGGAATCCTCTGGAAAGCCGGACTGGGTGGGCGCCTAAAGGCCCCACTTCTCTCCCTCCCACCCTCTTCCCTAGTAATTGTTTTCAAACAGGACCCCTGGACACATGCTCCCCCGCCCCCCGAAGGACCCCAGGGCAGGCAAAGAAGATCTCCCCTCAACGTCCTGGAACCCTGATACTGTCCTCTCCTATTTTGGCGCTCCAGTTAGAGAAAGAGAGAAAATCACATCACCTTTCTTCTCTCCTAGTGTCTAACTTGTTTATATAGATCTTCTCTTCTCCCTCTCTCTCTTTCTCGCTCTCTTTTTTTCTTTATTTAAAACAAAAACCCTCTGTGTTGCTTTTGTCACGTTAATTCCCATTTTGCCAACACCAGGGGCCCAGGCAGACGAGTTACCAAGGAACACAAAATTTTAATTAGTGTATTTTAATCATTCAGGCTTTCCGAGCTAATCCACATGCCCTAGAGAATTCCCGAGATGCAGCTCTGCCCTGCTTTACCATTTATTGTTGAGTCTATTATAATTACTGTTAGCAGGTGGGGACTGGGAGATGTTTATTATGAGTTTTTCATCTTTAGTATAATTACCGAAAAAAACAAAATAAAAAGATGTCGTTGTATTTTGTTTCCTAGAATTTTTTTTTTTCCAGGGGAGGGCACGGCCATGGGATTTTTTTTTCCTGCCTTTTCCCAGGCAGGTGACTTGGAAGACACAGTCTTCAAGATCAGCACGGAGTCGTGCTCCACACTCCACAGGCCCAGGAAGGTGGGCGGCTGCCACCTCTGCCTGCCATCTGCTCGACCAGGCCCTGGGGTTGTCCCCTCCCACCCATGTGTGCCTGTTGTACATTGAGAGAGCAGGGCCAGGGATGTACCAGTGCTCCTGCTTGGGCTGGTGGCTCTGCCTGGATTGGGTCAATCTGGGGGTCTGGCCAGAATGGACCCATTGCGGGTGAGAACAGCACCTTGCACGGTGATAACAGTTCACATTTACTGAGTGCTTGTATCTGCCAAGCACCCTGTCACGCTCTTTAGCTGCGTTATTTCACTTAATCCCTCAGCAGCCCCCTGTGGCAGGCACCAATATCGCCTCTGATTTTATAGAAGAGGGGGCCAAAGCTCAGGAGCGCAGAGCTAAGAAGTAGCAGCAAAGGATTCAAACCCAGGTCTGTTCCCAGAGCCCAGGCTGCCACCAACCATACTGCACTGGCTCTTCTGACCCAGGCTTCCAGTTTTCACCACGGATGTCACCCCCTCTCAAAAGCCTTCCTGGATTGCCCAGGACTGAGCTGGGGCTCTCTCCCTATGTTCCCACAGCTTCACAGTGCCTGTCCTCCTGAGTTGTAGCTGCCCAGTGACTTCTCTGCTGGCCTTTGGAGCAAGGACCAGTGAGGCTGGAGGCCTTTCTAGCCATTGTCCCTGATGAACCCATAGCAGCTGATGTGGTCCCTGGCACTAAGCTGGCTGTTGAGGAAGTGTGCGGGGTAGATGGGTGCGCTGGTGCATCGGGTGGGTTGCTGCACCCTGAGCCTTCGCTCGGCACTATCAGGTATCGCAGTCTCTGGACGTGGATGTTTGGCTAGTTAGAGATACCACTCTCAGCAGAAGCTGCAGGGCCTGTGTGCCCCTGAGTTGGAAGAAGGGATGACCTGGGGTCCCAGGTCAAATTTGGGTCCCATCGTGGGGACTCTGGGAGTGAAATGAAAACAGACAGGTTTGGCTTTCACATCCCCAGCCCCACGTGTGGGAGGCATCCCTGGGAAACCTGGCCTGCCCTCTGTCTTTGCTTTCTCCTCTTCAAGATCAGTTTTCAAATGTCTTCCCCTGAGTGATGATTTTGAAGTTTTCCTGGAAAATTCCACATCTCTGCACCAGAGCCAAGCGTGGGGCGAGGACCGCTGGCTCTCCCAGGCAGAACAGAGCAAAGCAAGCTGAGCCCGCCGTTGCTCATTTCCAGCCTGATACCCTCGGGGACTGGTGGGGGAAGGTAATTAACACGTCCCTGGGAAGGGGCCCAGGGCATCCTGTGAATTGCACACTGGTGGCAAGACTCCCTGTTCAGCTCTAAATTCTTGGGCACCCCATCCACCATCTCCTCTTTATGTCCTGACGGGGCAGAGCAGCCCAGGGCGGTGTCACCTCCCCTGTACCCTCGAGCTGCTGCCACCCCGTGGGGGGTGTTGTGCAGACCCTGCTCAAGCCAGGGGCAGAAGTGGCCATCTCCCCTGGGTGGTGCTTTCACTACCTGCCAGTACCATTTCACCTCCCAGGGTCACCGTCCTGCCCAAGGTTGACTCTCTCACATGGGATGTGATGTTATTTCTCCTCCAGTGCCCTGGCTGTGGCAGTTAGGAAGGCTTTCATCACCTCCAAGGCCAACTGTGGGGTCAGAGAATTAATCTCTGCTGGGGCTCCACTCCACTGAACCCCTGCTACATACATTTTCTGTTCCTAGTTAGTGCCCTAAGACAGTGATTCTCAAACTTGTTGGTCTTGGTACCCCTTTATGACCTTAAAAATTATTGAGAACTCCAACGTTTTGGTTTGTGTGGATTATATATCTACCAGTGTTTACCAAATTAGAAATTAAAACTGAGAAATTCTAAACATTTGTTAATACATTTACAAATAACAATAAATCTATTACATGCTAAAGAACTTACTTGTATGAGAATAACCATATTTTACAAAACAAAGTTTTAGTGAGAAGAGTGGCATTGCTTATATTTTTGCAAGTTTCTTTCATGTCTGACTTAGTAGAGTTCAGCTGGGTTCTCATACCCGCTTCTGCATCCAGACCTTTCTGAAAGGCTGTTTCCATTGAAGTCTATGAAGAAAACCCAGCTTCATACAGATGTGTAGTTGGGAAAGGGAGGGGTATTTGGATAGCCTTTGCGGATAATTGTGGATATTCTTTTTTTGACACTACACTAAAATTCGACAAGTGGTCGTTTCTCGAAGATTAACTGCAATGTGGAATCTGAAACCACACTAATGGACTTTGTGTACCCCGTTACAGTAGTCAACCCCACTGGTCCATCTCGCACTTTGAATGACTCATTCCCTGACATGAGACTTCATAACCTCATGCATCAGTTATTTGGAAAATACTGTTCACTGAGGAATGCAGATCTTCCAAATGTTGACACATTTCATTATGTGATATTTTTAAAAATCAGTCATTAGTATCATCACCGGTCTCATCAGAAAAGCTGTTAAGTATTAGGGCACTGGCAAGGTCACGGCAGCAAATGTAAGTATTCCAAAAGTCTAATTTTCAGCTCAGATTTTATCATTGGCAACAGATATTGTCAGCTTTTTCCCTTGAAGTGACAAGCTCGCTCTGTTCACTTTTGAGAAAATAGCTGCCAAATACTCAAATCTGACTTTGAAAAATCACAGTTTGTCTGTCAGTCGCTCCTGCAGGTAACAATGGTGTTTCCTGAAGAGAGCGGCTCCTTCTGCCTTCCGCTCAGTCACACGAGTTCATTTCCTTGAGACAAGCTTTGGACTCGAAGGGCTCTAAGTGTGCTTCCTTTTCATCCCTTAGAATGTGAAAAAACACACACTCAAGGGGCAAGATTTCATAAAAATTAATGATATTTATAGCTTCATCAAGGACATTTTTAAGTGAACATGGCTTCTGTTTGAGCTGCCAGTGCATGGCGCTGGAGAACGCAATGGCTACTCGTGTGCTGCTGCTGTGATCTGTGCCGGACACCGGTGGTTCCACTCGCCGTTGGCTTTTGCACCATCAGTGAGATGTCACCATGTTGAAAAAGGCACAGCGCAGCAACTTAGTATTATCCTGAAAGCAGCAACTTATCCTGAAAGTGGTTTCAACTTCATGGTCCTCCTGAGAGGGCCTGGGGAACCCCTGGAGGTCCACAGACCATGCTTTGAGAACCGCTACCTGATTCTCTCCCTCGTCTGGTCGGGGCTCTGGCACGTGGGTTCTGCCATCAGAAAGCCCTAAGTTCTTGGCCTGATTGTACACTGCCGGCTCAGCACTTCCTCCCGGCTCCCCTGGCCTCTGTCCCGGGTCAGAGGCTGCAGTGGGGAGACACAGCTGGGGGACTGGGGCATTCTCACGGCGTGGCCTGGGCCGAGGCGAAGGAGCCACCTGGGCCTGGCTGCCCTGCAGGCCGTGTCTGTGGACACTGGCGTTCGCCTGGCCCCCAGCGAGAAGAGCCTGGTCTTCCTCCTGCAGAAAGCCCCTCTGCAAGCCGCCTGGCTTCCCATTAAGGCTCAGGCCTGTCTGGAGCTGGGGCTCTCTCTGCCTCCCGCCCCTTGCGGCCTAGTTTCCCATCGGCCACCTGCCTTCACGCTGAGGGCCACGGGGCGGGCGCAGGCACCGAGGGCAGGCCTGCCGCCCCCTCTCCTGCTGCGGCTTCCCTCTCGTTCCCCTCTCCCCTTCTCCCAGCTGCCTCCGACCGCCTCCCCCAGCGCGGCAGCCTGTCCAAGACACTGGGTTTTGTCCCCTCGGTCCGGGCACCCTGAGAGTGAGAGAAAATAGCTGTCCGGTGAGTGGGGGGAAGGCCTCTTGTTTTCACCTCTCAGGGGCTGGTTTTCCCAACTTTCCCATCCCAGCTCCTGCGGAACAAAGGGCCTCCGGCCCCGTGTGCTGGGCCGGGCCCAGCGAGGGGACTCACCAGCAACTCTTTATTGAGTCTTCAAGGCCAGCCAGGCACTCCATTAAAAAGCCATTCCCCTTTGTGCTGCCCGGCCCCCAGCTGTCCCCCCTCTCATGTGACGGTCGGTCACAGTTGTAAAACAACAACACACAGAGTTGGCAACTAACAGGGCTTTTTTTCAAGCCGGGGTCTCCATGGCAACCCCCGTCAATCACCCCTCAGGAGCGCTTTAACCTGACCAAGAGGGGGAAATAAAAAATAAAATAATAATAATAAAAAAAAGAAGCCAAGAAAGAAAGAGTTGGAAAGAGAGAGAGAGAGAGGCCAGTAGACAACTGGGGAGGGAAACAATTCAGAAAGTTTCTGGGGTTTGCTCCTTCAATTGGAACACAAATGAAAATTTAATCAGTTGGACAAGATTGTCCCAGTGACTGGAGGAGAAAGACATCCATTTTAATTTTTACATCTCGTTTGTACGTTGCAACTGATTTTACAAAGGCTAACTTTTTCCCATGGTCCATAAAATGATGGAACACGGTTGTCTGTGGGCAGAGAGCTGGAGGGAGGGCCGGCCCATGGGCCGTTACAGTAAATAGGTGGTACCACGGGCCCAAACCCAGAAGTACCCAGTTGATGGCCTGAAGCCAGCGGGGAGAGCCATTCAGAGCTTGGCCAGAGGCCAGCAGGGTGTCTGAGTCCTCCCATGTGCGGCCTGGTGCCAATGGGGATAGCCCACTGTATATGGCGGGCATGGTGCCAAGGGGACATTGGAGGGCCCCCCATACCCAGTGCCATGCGAGGAAGGGGCAGACCTACCACCTCGACGTGTTGAGGGGGAGCCCAGAGTGGTGGGCAGCGGTAGGACCCCATTCTTCACATGCTGACGTGCCAGCAGATGCCCAGTTCCTGGGCACGTGGCATCGCGCCCTGGGTGACTTCAACCTTCCGCGTGTTGGCATGGCGCCGGGGCATGGCAAGCCTGAATTCTCCCCCCACCTCGCCCCCTGACACTCATACATGCCGTCTGGCCACTAGCCAGGGGCTCCACAGGTTCCTAGGTCTGCACAGTCTGGGCAAGGGCTGCGGGCAGGCCTGGCAGCTGCTGCCTGGCCCTTCTGACGCCTGTGATCAGGAGGGACGCAAGGCCAGCTTCTCGGCCCAGCCTTCATTGCTCAGTGCCCTAAGATCTAGGCACGGACACTTTTCCTTCCTGGAAGTGGTGAGAGGGCAGAAGTTCTCGTCATGGCTCCCGGCACCTTGGGGAAGAGTTTTCTCATTCTTGGAGTCTAGGAACCCAGCTTAGGGCCTGAGGGGAGCAAGGACGGTGACCCTAGGGGCCAGAACCCTAGAAGCTTCCAGGCCCTTTTGGAGAGTGGGTGTCAGGCACTGCCGGGCCGTGCTGAATCCCAGTGGGTAAAGAGGCTGGGATGCTCAAATCCTGAGTTTTTGGGAGGCTGGATCTTTTTTCTGGATTTCCAAAGCCTTGCGCAAACCTGGCACCCAGAACAGCAAATGTAGAAAGCTGTGAATGAATGGATGGACGGCCAATGACCCGGCCAGAGCACGGGCTTCCAGGGCTGCTTCCTGTCCACAAAGGCTGTGCCTGGGCTCAAACGGCAGGTGCCTCGTGGCTCTGCAGCCCGGCTGGCAAGCACCGTTCTCCCATGCTCCTTGCATTCCGCCCTCCTCCGTGGGCCAGGCCTTGACACTGGCGCCTATGGCTCCCCCTCTGCCTTTGCTTCCGTCTTTAGTCCCTCTCACTCACGTGCTCTGCTCACATCCAGAGTGAGTGAAGCAAAACCTTTCTGGTCACCTCTCCCCTCCCCCCTCCCCTTCGTCCTGGCTTTCGTGGTAGGGAGGCTGGCCAGGAAGCCCCTGTAGTGCTATTTACTCGACACCTCTGGGTTTAGCAGGATCTGACTCACTCCCCAGACCACTTCCCTCAAGACAAGGAGCAGGCCAAGGAGGACCCCTTGGGCTTCTGAGCAGTGCCTGTCCAGCCTCTCTGGCCTCCCTTCAGAACTTGGGATGACTGCTGAAGGGAGGGCCCCCCAGGGACTCAAGCAGCCTTGGCTGGGGCCCCGTCTTTGCATCTCCTTTCCTGGGTGCCCTGGGAAGCTCCTGCGGGAAAGGAATGCTAACAATCTGCTGGAGTAGTAAGCTGGCACCGCACCCAGGCAGGGGCCGCACAGTGCCAGAGCCTAGTAAAGACGTTGGCGAGGGCTCCGTTCCCCATGCCTGGAGTCTCCTCCGGCCGGATTGGCATGCAGCCTTCAGCTTGGCCCGAGGCAGCACAAGGCAGAAGTGGCACCCTCAGCAGGCCCCAGCCTGGCCTGCCTGGAGGCCGCACCGCCCTCCTCCTCCCCTGGCTCAGCAAGAAGGACCACGGTGCCGATGAGCATTCCGTGGAGAGAGAGACGGTGTCTCTGAGCTCCGGCTGTGGGTCAGTAGCCCACAGTAGCCCCACGCCGAGGACACCTGGCTTCACCTCCCTGAGCCTCATTTCCTCCTCGGTAAATGAGGACATGAATAATGTGTCTCTCACAGGGTTTCTGTTACCATTTAATGAGGTAGTATATAAAAAAGGGCTTCGCTCTGCCTGGGACGAGGGCAGCCCTCAATAAACATTAACAATTAATGGCAGCAGCAGTAGGTATTGTACCTGCCCCACAGGTGGTTTGAGGTGTCAGGGAGATAATGTATGGATAGCACTTGATACAGGGCCTGACGCATAGCGAATGTTCAGCAAATGTTAGCTGTTGTTTTTATTACTATTATCATTACTGTTTCCTAATGCACTGAGTGGAGCCTCACCCTGTTCTTGCTACTGAGGGACCCTGAGCATGCTGCCCCCTGCTAAGTCCAGCCGGTCCTTCTAGAACATTGGCAGGCCCCCTTTCCTCCCTCAATCACTCTCCTACACCTGCCCTGCTGTCTTAAGCCTTCCCTGCCGTCCCCTCCCCACCCCATTGTTGCGCTCTGTCACTCACCTGTCCAGGATTTCCCCAGCACAGTCCTCTCTGGGGTTTCCTAGCAGAAAGGGCTTCCCAGAACCTTGCTTCTCCCTCCTCCCCCAGCCCGGCCTCCCCCAGGCCTTGGAGTCTGACTGTGTATTGTAACATAGTAGCTGAATGAACTCCAGTTTCAAAGGTTAATATCAAAATCTGGAGTGGATTACCTAAAAATTACTTACAACACCATTAAAATTCTGAACTCTTTTTGTTGTGGCTGTAAATTAATTTAAAATGTCAGGTTTTTTGAGAAATCCAATAAGAAATTGAGCCAACAGAGCAATCTGCAAACTGTCTGGCAAAGAGGAAAGTGTGTCTCTTCAATCGACAAGGAAAAATATGGAGCTTAACTGGAACCATATGGCTCAGTACTTGAGAGAAGTCTGCTGAAGAGGGAGGGCGGGAGGGGGAGCTCAGCTGACAGCCACACGCATGCAGCGGGAGGCCGGCCGCGGTGTTGGCATTGGCGCGGTGGAGGGGCCTGGCAGACGCCTGGCACACGGCCTACTTGGCTGCCCCGTGTCCACGGTCACCAGGCTGCCCTGGGCGGCGACTTGGTCAGTCCATGGTCTTAACACTTTCTCGCTGTGTCCATCCAGGGCTTCCTGGCCAACTGGGGAATCCTACCCCCACCCCTGGGGGAGCCCAAGCCCCCTCCCTCCAGGGGAGAAGGGACATCCAGCTTCCCGCCTGGGACAGACACCTGTATGTCTGCGAGGACTGCGTTCTCTCTGTACTCTGTGGGCTCCCTCCCGGCCAACATGTGGTCCCAATTACTCCTGAATTCCCCCAGATTTACAACACATTAAGTAATTTGTAGGTTATTTCAACTTCAATCTGCTGAAGTTGAGAAAATCAAAATTAAATTCAAACCACAAGGAAACTTCAAAGAAAAAGGAGGAAGAGAAAACTTGAGCGCCTTCTCTTCCCCAGGTCCGCGTATGCCCCCCTTATGTCATCCTCTGCGGTCCCAGCCAGCCCCCACTGCCTGCCTTCCTCTGGGCCTCCCCTTTGCTGCTCCCCTCTTCCCTCCCAGGGCCCTTCCACCCCCACCCCACCTTGCCTAGGCAGTGCCCCCGGGTTCCCCTCCGAGTGAGCACGCAGAAGTCCAGGGGCAGCTCTGGGGCTTGTGCTGGACCCTGGCCAGTTTGGTTGGGGGAGAAGCACCTCTCTGATTCCCAACACTCTCTCTGCTCCCACTCCCTGAGCCCCCACCCCCACTGGTTGGGTCATCGCTGGGCCCAAAGCCTGTCTGTTCACTTTCTGGACCCATTTTGGGGGAATCGCCACCAGCGCTGTTCTAGCCGGGGACAGCTGACAGCTGGTAGGTACCACCTGGCCCCTGTGGTTTAATAGCTAAGGTTACCTTATTTTGCTTTCTACCCTTTAAAACAGCCTTGTAAATAAGCAAACACTCAGTGCCAAGCACCTCCGGCACTTTGCCAGGCTGGTAAATATTTTAGTAGTGACTTGGTAACAGTTGTGTTCCCTTTGATTTCCTCGGAAAGGTTCTTGGTGCTGGGGAGGGGGCCACGGCTTTGGGAAGTGATTTGCTGGTTATTTATAGCCCCACTCTGACCACGTGGCCTTTGCTTTAACCCCGTGGCTGGTGTGCTGGGGTATTTTTAAAGCTGGCGTTATGTTCGCCTTACACCCCTTTCGGCAAAGATGGAGAGAACTCTTCATACCTTCTCCCAAAGTATCCCATGGTGAAAGAGCTCTGAGGCCCCCAATTTAGGAAACTGGACTTGTCCCCGCCTGGACAAGTCTCCGTGATCCGGGAGACTTGGGCAGATGCTAGTGGTTGAGTGTGAGTTTGGGGCTGACCCCCACTGATGTGGTTTGGACTTGCGGAGAACCCCAAGGAGCAGGGGAAGGCAGACTCCGGGGCTGGGGTGTGGGAGCCCAGGCATGCCGAATTCGGGCCACCACCCGAGATGACAGGAGAAAAGCCAACTGTGAGAGCAGCCAGGTTGCAGGGGGGAGTGAGGAGGAGATGCAACCAGTGGATGAGTTTTCTGGATATCTAATCCTGGAGGACCTGCACCGTGGGGAAAGGAAAGTGGGAGTCAGGGTTAAGATGATGAGGGAGGGAGGGAGGGAGCTTCCAGCCAGGGATGCCAATTTAACGCTCTGGGGTCCGGCCATCCCTCTAGGCTGTGACAGGGTCTCTCTGCCCTGTGCCAGGAGGCCGGCCTAGCCCAAACTGACTCTGCCCTGTCCAGCACGGCATGTGTTACCCCTAGGCTGGGCATGGAGTGGGCGAGGGCACCTGGCTTTAATAGACCCCTCAGAGCCACACCACTGATGCCTTTGTTTTACAGGTGGTTTTATTGTACAGATGGGTTAGCTCTAAAGGGGCTCTAAATCACACACAGTGAGAACACACCCCAGTGCCTTACAGCCGGTGTCTGTGAGCACCATGGGGTGGGCACGAGCAAAGAAGGAGCAAGGCCTGTCCCCTTTCACTTGGCTAATGGTGACAGGCCAGGGGAAAGTGGACACCTCTGGCTGGGTAAGAAGGGCTTGGTATTGTGCTGAAACCCTTCCTCTCGTCCCCTTACCCACCCACCGTCCTCACTGGCAGGTGGGGCCTTCCCACCTCTGGCTTACAGCCAGGGCACTGTTCAGCTGACCGGCCAACCTGCTGCCTCTCCCAGCCACCTGCCCTTCCTCTTCTGGCTCCTGGCGCCATGATGCGCACCTCCTGTCTGCACCCACGCACACCCCATTGGTGCTCAGCCGCTGTGGGCGCGAGTCAGGTGAGCGCAGACAGAGTGGCAGACCCAGCTCACCTCCTTCCCGCGGGACCAGTGCCAGGGCTGTGCTCTTCCCGGAAGGCTTCCAAGCTCCCCCGCACGGCATCCTGTTGAGCCTGTTCTGGGGTGCGGGGGCAGGCCTTTTTGGGGGGAGAATGTCTGCCCATGCTGCCCTGGCGCCAGCTCTTCCTGGAGGCCTCTGGTGGAGCTGCCAGAGGGAGGCAGCTGGGCTGGGGCAGGAGACAAGGACATTAGAGGTGGGAGTCAAGTGAGATGTGGTCACCTTCCGCCATCACCATGGCCCGCTTGGGGCAGACACGGAGCCCTGGGCCCATCTGCATTGGTGCTCACTAGCTGCCTGTGTCTGCAGTTCCGTCATGAGTGGGCCCTGCCCACCCTGGCTCACCAACCCCCAGTTCTCTATGCCCTTAGAAATTCGGATGAGTTCTGGGGAGGTGACAGGAAGTTGGAAGTAGCCTTCTTTGAGCGCCCAGAATGTTTGAGCTCCAATGGTAAGAGATCTGCTTTGTAGAGTGCTGGGGCCCCAAGTCTGTGCCCTGCAGTCTTCCCCATCCACCGGGCCCTGTGCGGAAAGGAAGGCTGCTCTAGAGAATCTTCTGTCCATTGGCCTTGAGTTTGGAACTATGTGGCAGTCATAGTTCCACCCATAGGGTAACTAGCCTATCACCGTCTTGTTCTTTATTAAGTATCTTGAGCAAAACATATCATTTCCTTTCCAGTTTCCCCTTGGCCTTTAGGAATAGGGATGCCCATCAACATTTACCCCACTTCACGCTCTCCCTAAAGCACACGAGGTAAAGGAATCCTCGTGGTCCTTTTGAGGAGTCCTCATGATCTCCTGAGCCACACAGGGGAGACGGGGGCTGTGACAGCCAGCATCCACGTTAGTGCAGGTCATGAAGGGCGGGGCCAAGGTATAGATTTGCCCAGCCTCAGCAGGTGCCTGGCCATCTTCAAAAATTTCAACGTGTCCAGGTGCAGTAGCTCATGCCTGTATTCCCAGTACGTTGAGACGCTGAGGCAGGAGGATGACTTGAGGCCAGGAGTTTGAGACCAGCCTGGCCAACATAGTGAGACCCCATATCTACAAAAAATAGAAAAATTAGCCGGACATAGTGATGCACACCTGTAGTTCCAGCTTCTTGAGAGACTGAGACAGGAGAATGGCTTGAGCCCAGGAGTTTGAGACTGCAGGGAGCTATGATGATGCCACTGCACTCTAGCCTGGGTGACAGAGCAAGACCCTCTCTCAAAAAAAATTTTTTTCCCATAGACACCCTGTGTCATCTGAAGGTGAGGCTGCTGCGCTATGCCTCAGTGTCCCTAGGTGGCCTCTCTCTCCCTCTTCTTCCCCTAGCATCGGCCGCCTCTGCTCCCTAGCAGGCAGGATCAGGCACCAGAAAGGCAGTTGGCTTCCACCAAGACCGAAAGGTTTGCTGGGCTGAGGCTGCCTGAGGCCTCCTCCGGCCTGCCAGGTCCCACGGAGACTGGAGCTCCCCTTCCTGGTTTGCAAGTCAGCACGTAGGTGGAAGGGCGGCCTAGGAAGGGAGGTGGACTGGCAGGGTCCGGCAGAAGGTTGGCAGGTGGACCCCGTCCAGTCCCACACGGGGTCTGAGGGCAAGAGGGGTGCGCTGGCAGGGAGCCAGCTGCCCTGTTTCTCCTTGATGCCTGCGTGGAGCGAGTCCTGGTTTCGAGCTCCCTGTGAGCCAGGAATGGAGGAGATCCTATGAAAATGATGATATGTGACAATCAGTCACAGCAATTAGTGTTTTGGTTAACAGGCCTTTTTTGTTTTCTCTCACCCAGACAGAATGTCACAAATAAATCCTCTCCTGCATTTGCATATTAATTGGATCGGAGACGTCAAGCATCTTTCATTAAAGAAAATGATCTGCATATTTGGAGACATAAAATAGTTATTTTGATGGGTTTTTTTCCCTAAGATCAGGGGGTGGGGGAGGTAGGTGATGGGAGCAGTAGAAATTGAGGTAGAGTGAAGGCAAAGCCAGCCAGCCCCTCTGTCTGGAGTTAACCCTGTGCAGTCTGGAGTCGATGGGCCAAACGTGGGCGGAGAGAGAATTCATCCATAAATAAATCAAGGCACTGAGGGGCCCCCCGCCACTGGGCGGTTGCCCGAGGCCCAGGAACCCGGCTTGGCTACAGTGCGAAGGGGACCTCCACCTGAGTCACAGGTGAGGGGAGGCTGAAGGCCCTCCCCGACTCGCTCTTCAGTCCCTCCCTCTGGAGCGGGCTGCTGTCCTGCCCGGGCGTGCTTCCCCCGGGGCAGTGGGCAGTAGGCAGAGGTGGTGGTTGGTGCCCACCTTGTGTCCTGGGGCTCAGGGCTGGTCCTGCCCAGCTCTCTGCGCCTCCCCTCACCTTGGCCCCTCAGCCAGCTCGCTCCTCCTCCTCTCCCTTAGCTCATCTGTCGATGCCCGCTGTCTCCACACTCTCTGACCTTGGGCTTCCCTGCGCCCTTCTCATTCTTTGCCAGTTGTCCTCCCTCTCCCCGGATGGAAAGTTTTCTGGGGGCAGCAGAAGCAAAGCCTGGACTCATTATCACATGTACTCGAAATAACCCAGAAAGCTGCTGGGCCCATATTAGGGCATGAGTCCCACGGAAAGCCGAGTGAACATACAGTTTTGATAGGCAAAGGGGACTGCCCAAGTCATCCTGGTCCCTCTCCTGCCTTACACTCGAGGGCCTTATTGTCACTTTCGCCAGTTTTCTGGGTAGGCAGCAGAAACAGCCTCCTCTAGACATTTCTGAGCTCCGCCAGGCTACCTGGGGAACCGAGCAGGGAGGCTGGCAGCAACATTCAACATGCTCCCCTGTCTCCCTGCTGCCACCAGCCCCAAGGCCGCGATCCTGAGTGCCATATCCTGGTTAGAAAGGTGTTTAGGTGCCAGTGGTGATGGCGATGATGACGTCCGCCGCTTTCTGCACATAGAAAATGTGCGGACGCCGTGCTAAGGGCTTTGCGCTCATCGTCTCCCCGGATCCGCACGGTAACCCTCCGAGACAGGCACCATCATCACGCACATGTTATAGATAAGGAAATCCAACCTCAGAGAGGCCAGCCAGCACGCCCATTGGTGCTCATCAGGGTTCAGAACTTGCAGCCAGATCCGAGCTCTTCACGGCCAGGCTGCGGGGCCTCTGGATGGTGCAGTGGGGACCAGCGGCGGTCTCCTTCGCTCCCAGCCCACTGTTATTTTTGTGGATGAACACACTGCTCTGTGGCGCAGTCAGAGGACTTGTGTTAAGACTCCGTCTCTCTGCACGGCAGGCCTCTTCACCCCACCAAGGAGACAAGGTTTGCTCTCCCCTCAGGGGCTGTGAGCTGCCTGCGGAGGCTTCTGTGGGCCCCTCAACCCTGTTCCAGGCCTGCAGGGATCACCCCTGCTCTCTGTGCGCAGTTTTTGCTTAGAATGCCAAAGTGTCCAGTTCCTCTGTTCTCACACCCTGCTGGCCGCATAGGCTTTGGGATGGGGCATAGGCTTTGGGATGGGGCAGCACTGAGGACATGGCCCAGCTCCCTGCATGAGTCGAGCCATGAATCTGCTCACTGTGCCCCCCTTCCCCATGCCCCTGCTCGTGCCCTGGAGGCACCTGGGTGTCCCGTGGAAAACTCTTGGCTCGTTGCTGCCTTCCCCGCAGTGCTGTCTCCCGAGGATCCCATCTCCCAAGCACACACATGCTAAATGCTTGGTGTGTGCAGCCTTAGGCCATCACCTGAACTTCAGGGTCCTTCCCTTCAGCCACCTTCTTCCCTTAGGAACAGTGTGTGGGCAGGATGCAGCTGCCGCGTCTAAAGGGAAGGCAGCGAGGTATGGTTGAAAGAAAAAGTGCTTTTAATTCAAGCCATCGGTTTGCATTCTGGCCTTCCTGTTTTTATGAGCTGTGCACTTCCTTTCTCTGAGCCTTAGTTTCTTCCCTTACGAGAAAGGGGCAGTAATTCCTCTCGTGAGCAGGGTCCGCAGAACAGGCTGGCTCGTCATAGTAAGCGCCCGTTTGCAGGCCTGGGGTAGAGCGGGCTCCTGCAAATGCCAGCTGAAAGGTGGTGTGCTTGGGTCTGCCGCCTCCTCCCCAGTAGGTCAGACTCTGGCAGGGGGGTTGGGGCGTGGGCGGGGGGGGGGTGGAGGCGATTGTGTCCCAAAGCACCTGGCAGCTTTGCCCCAGCTTATTCCTTTCTCAGCCTCTGGCCCTCGGTGACTTTGGTCATGTGTACTTCTAGCAGGGCAGGAGCAAAGGTGGGGGCTGGGTGGCCCTTAAATTTGGGGTTCTTGGAGAAGGGGCCTGAGATGCCCTCTGGGGAGCAGGTGGACCGGCTGGGTATTTTATGGAGTCTGGGGGAGTCCTGCGGCAGCTGTATCTGTTAAATGCCAAGAAGCCAAGTTGGTTTAATATGATTGTAGCTGCTGCTTTGATAAATCAAAATAATTAAAAATAATAAATTTGATTCCTCAACCAACAGGCTGTGTGTGGGCGCAGGGTCTGGGCTGCCAAGCTAGGGCCGGGGAGGTGGGCGGGGCCGCTAGGACACGAGAAGGCCTGTCTCCTGGGATCTTACTGGGGAGGTGGACATAGCTGGGCCTGGAGGTGAGCCCTGCGCATGGATTAGGGGAGGAGCAGCTGTCACTCGGCAGAGCCCTGCTGTCAGCAGGCCTGGGCTGGAGCCCTGGCTGGGCCTGCCCCACTCTGTGACCTTGGCCCAGCCTCAGTTTCCTCATCTGTCAAATGGAATGCTAGGTCTGCCTCCCTCCCAGGGCTATGCGAGGAGTCAGGGCTTTGCTGAGCACATGGCCAACCCGGCGTGGACTCCAGCTGGCTCCGTCACGGCCACTTATCTGCCCTGTGTCAAGTGGGCCCCGGTGGTCCCTGTGGGCTCTATCCTCGCTCCACCTTTGGTGCCGCTGTAGCTGAGGCGGCCAGGCGTGCTCACAGCGCCTGAGCGGCCTCGCGGGCCCATCGGCTTACCAGGGACTCTTCCTCAGGCGGCTTTGTCCTAACACAGGATTGTTCTGTTTATGAGGACATCCCTTGGTGCAGGACGTTTCTATTGATAGCTCCCTCTGGTTCCAGAGTTGAGTCAGGAAGCACCGTGCCACACCCTGGGACCGAGTCCTGGCTCAGGGTGCCAGCAGCTCTGACATCGGTGGGTGGGAGTTGGCAAGGGTTTCCCACCCCTCCCTATCCCCCCACATCCTCAGGAGCCGTATTTGGTGTCTGATCCCAAAGTGTCTGAGCAGCTGGAAATCTGAACTGAGTGGAGGGGGTAGGGGCTGGAGGGGAGGGAGGGACAGGGCGTCTGTCTCTTTAAATGCACTTTGTGTCAGTGCGATAAGGAATTTGATGGCTTTATCAGAAATACCAAAGCTTTATTTAGCAGGGTGAGGCTCACACCACTCAGCTCCACACAATCTGCTGATAAATAGCAAAAAAGAAAAGAAAAAAAAAACCAACAACTCACCAACACCCCAGCATGGCAGGGGAGGAAGGATGAGGCAGGCGGAAGGCAGAGAAGCAAAGTGGAAGTTTGGGGAGATCGTGGGTTGCACGAGGTAGGGGTAGGGGTTGACAGTTCAGTGGGAACTGCTAGGGCTTTCTGGACAGCGCTACCACGGAGGCAAGCATTTGTAGAGTTTTCTGTTTTTTAGTAAAAGTATTAAAATGATTTTGTCTTCCAGAGAGAGGGCTTGGTAAAGAGCTACGCCCTCCGCAGTGTCGTCCTCACGGCAGCATTTCCTCCTGCCCGGCCCATCCAGGTCTCTCCAGGGGAGTCCTATGGCCCAGCCCTCCATCCCACCTGTCCTCAGGTGCCCTGGCTAGTGTGCTGGAGGCAGGGCCAGCCCAGGAATAGGGGAGAAGTTTGGCCAAACACAGAAAAGCCTGCCAGGGAGCTGCCCGGCATTGCAACTCTGGGAAAGGGGGTCCCCACCTGGTGCAGCATGGCTGCGGAAGCTGGGGAGGGGTGGCTCGAGAAAGGCCGCAGAGAACGAAACGCGTGCTCTGCGCCGGGTCTCAGCCAGGGCTATGGCAGGCCAGGAGCTGCGGCATGGCGTTGCCCACCTGCAGCATTCTAGGACTTTCTGTGCTACCTGCCAGTTGGGCAGCTCTTGGGGCTGTTCCCCCCAACCCCAGCCGGTCTAGATTTCTCATGCCTTCTAGAAGGTCAGCAAAACAGCAAAATGTCATTTCCATTTGTTTCCTCCTCTTCTTACTTTCTCTTTGCACCTTGTATTTGCTTTCCCGCCCCTGCCTGAGGAGCTCTCTGCCTTTGGTCTGGCTTCATGGTCAGCGCTTGGGCTCCAGTGCAGCAGCCCTTGGTATTCCCCTTGACTGTCTGGACTCCTTCTTTTGCTCTCTGCTCCCCAGGAGTCTTTTGATGTCAGCAAACCAGATGTAAGCCGGGATCCCCACCCATGCCTCTTTGTGTGTGCTGCGAAGGTTTTGCCTCTTCTAACCAGCTTGTGTATGTGACAGGGTATCAGTGCTCTGGGTCCACACATGAACCGTGTGAACAGGGAGTGAGTTGGGTACTGTGGGTCATGGAGGAGGAAGCATCTCTGCCTCCTGCGCCTGTCTGTCTGCATAGGGCACTTCTGGCCCCGCTGGCCAGCTCTCCTCACCGCTTCCTAATGGCTCATGGTCCAGCAGAGCCATGGCCCTGGGCTCCTCACCGCAGGCCTGCCCATCCCAGGTCCAGGCTGCTTCTACTGTCTAGACAGTTGTCACCTCTTCATGATCTGCAGAGTTGGTTGAGGAAGAGAGATCTCTGCCCACATAGGTGTCCCCAAACATGACCAAGGGGCCAAGGCTTTCCATGGCCCACAGGCTGACCCCTCAAACAGGATGGAGGCTGGTGAGGCCAGAGCATGCTTCAGGGACAGTTATGGGCAGCCTGGAGTCAGCTGACCGGAGGCCAGGGTACGTAGGCTTGTAGAGCAAGTCCGGATTGAGCACCTTCCCTGGAGCCAAGGAGGGGCTAAGCCTGTGCGCCCCCTAAAGTCAGTTAACGGAAGGCAGCGGGGACCAAGGTTAGGCCAACAGGCCAAGTGCTAGCAGCAGGTTGGTCTCACAGAAATTCCTCAGCTTTAGATAGTCCAGCAACAGGACTGGCCCAGCTGCTTGGGAGGGGCAAGGCTGGGCTGAGCTGAGAAACAGCGTAGCTCAGAGGAGAGGGTGGGGGCTGGGCTGGCCAGGCAAGGGGCAGAGGGTGGAGGAAGCTGCAGAAAGGCCGAGGCCCGGAGACAGACAGGAGGAATAAATGGAAGTGACAGGGTCAGGCCAGACCTTTGTCCTGCAGCCTGATTAGAGAGTCTGCCCTGGATTTCTGAAACTTTGGGATGTTGTCGGACAAACTGGAGCTTAATTCTGTCAGGGCACTGGGGAGATTAGAATTGACATCCTGGGAGCAGACTCCTCGCTGGGCAGAAATCCAGCCCCCGCTGGGAAAAACCTGTGAAAGCATGGCCAGCCCAGTGGTGGCGGTGGGGGGTGTCCGCCAGCACCAGTGGCCACTCCAGCCTTGTGGATTGGAGCCAGGAAGTTGGGAAGGCTGGGCTGTGTCAACCGAAGGCGCAGGCCTAGTGGGAAGCATAGAGGCTCAGCAGAGTTGCTTCTGAGTCTGAATCTGGTTCTATGCCTTTTCCCAGCTGTGCTGCTTTGGGCAGAGAGCTTATATTTTGAACCTTCATCTTCCCATCTGTAAAATGGAATGAGTCTGCCTTCTGGACCCACTGAATTTTCCTTTCCTTTGAAGTTGAAGGTATAACCTTGGGAAGCCGAGAGGGCTGGGTCAGACAGCTGTGGCAGAGCCAGGGCCTGCTGGAAGATAGTGAAGGTTCCCCTTGCTGAGTGTCCTGGCATGGGGTAGGCAGGGACTGCCAACCCAGCAGGGCTCTCCAGCTCAAGCATGTGAAAGGTTCCTTCCCCTGCACTAAGTTGGTCCTTTTCACAGTCCCCTGCCCCCGCCCGTCAGCCCAGCAGGATCCTTAGAGATGGGCTTGTCCCTCTCTAAGAGCACCCAGGAAGCCCCCACCCAAACTAAGTGAGTAAGGGACACAGATGTGGGCCTGTCTTCCAGGAGGCTCCAGTCCAGGACGGCTGGCCTTGGACCCAGAGATGGGGTTGGAGGACTACAGCAAGGGCCAGGCACCATAGTCCCAAACCAGGCTGTTTCCGGAAGAACAGAGTACCCCTCCCCACTTCCCTCCCGACTCTAATGACTTTTAAATATTGGTAAATATTTTGGCTAATGCAGGCTCTCATGGCAGAGAGCAAAGCTGTCTGCAGTTCAGGACCTACAAATTATTTATTAAAGATCTGGGATGCGGCGCAATTATGTGGAAAGAACCCAAAAAATTAAATAAATAAGTAACAAAATAAATAAATAACAGCCCCACTGGCCTCTTGAAGGCTTGGGGAGCTGCACATGATTGCCGTCTTGATGAAATCCCCCCGGATGTAATGAGCTGATTTTCTGCTGTTAATATTGCATCTGCTGATGAAGGATTCGTTAGGATAATGGAACGAAGCTAAAATATAAATGACTCCCTGTCAAGAAGCAGCTTTTGTTTGTTGATCTCCTGACAGTTCCCGGGCCAAGGCAGGGGTTTATGTGTGCACATGCATTCTGGAACAGGCAGGAGGGCGGAGGTGAGGGCTTGGGGGGCTGCCCCCAGAGCCTGGCTCCTCGGTTATCCTAGGCTTTCCCTTCGAGGTGGGACTCCCTGACCTTGGGAAGCCCTAGAGCCCCGTGGGTGGGGAAGTCATCAACTTAGACCCATCTGGAGGGGAGCTTGTTGCACTAAGATGCCGGGCAGCCGAAGTTGTCCGAGGAGCGTGGCAGACAGACAGGCTGGCCGGGTGTGTTGGGATCCACACGTGAAAAGAAACACTCCCTGTGTGTGCTGGGAACAGCAGCCTGTGGATGCATGGTCGCAGGCACTCGAGGGAGGAGTCCTAAGAAGAGACCCCTTTACTGGAGCCACCCTGGCCTTTCCATCTCGTCTTTTCCCTCAACAATCACAGAGCACATCGTGTGGAGGCCTAGGAACACATGGAGCAATAGTTCTCGAGGACTAGAGGGAAAGAGGAGCCATTTGAAATCATGACATTATACCTCTCCCTTTTTTTTTAAGTTATATCTTTTTATTTTATTGTGGTAAAACGCACACGTCATAAAATTTACCATTGTAGCCATTTTAAAGTATATAATTCAGTGGCATTAAGTACATTTGCAGTGTCACACAACCATTGCTAATATCTGGTTCCAGAATTTTTACTGTTGTTATTTAGAGACAGGGTCTCACTATGTTGCCCAGGATGGTCTCAAACTGCCAGCCTGTAGTGATCCTCCTGCCTCAGCCTCCTGAGGATCTGGGATTACAGGTGTGAGCCACTTTACCTGGCTCTTAGTTCCAGAACTTTTTCATCACTCCAAACGGAAACTCTGCACCCACTAGCCGTCACTTCCCACTCTTCCCTTCCCCTCAGCCTCTAGCAACCACTAATTTGCTTTCTCTCTCTATGGATTTGCCTATTCTGGATAGTTCATATTATTAGAATCATATGATTTGTGATCTTTTGTGTCTGGCTTCTTTCACTTACTAGTTTTCCAGGTACATCTACATTGTAGCATGTATCAGAATTTCATTATCTTTTATGGCTGAATAATATTCCATTGTATGGATATACCACATGTTGTTAATCTACTCATCAGTTGATGGACATTTGGGTTGTGTCCACCTTTTGACTACTGTGAATAGTGCTGCTATGGACATTCATGTATGAATTTTTGAGTACCTATTTTCTATTCTTTGGGGTATATACCTGGAAATGGAATTGCGGGATCTCTCCCATCTTCTTAAAAGCAGGGACCTTGGAAGCTAGTAACAGGTAATATTTATTGAGCAGTTACTATGTGCCGGACACCATGCTTATCATTATTTCAGTGGGTCCTCAGCAACCACTGGAGTAGAAGCTCCATGAAGTTTGAGTCTTTGGTTTGCCACTGTTCTCTAGGTCTAGGACAAGTATCTAGCATACTTGTAGGTGCTCAAGAAATATTTACGGAACTTGCTTTGAGGCAGGTACTCGTATATCCCCACTTTTTAGTCGAAGGAGCCAGGGCCTGAGAGGTTAAGCAGCCTGCCCCGCCAGATTGTATGGTGGTTAGCAGCAGAGGCAGGATTCAAACCTGACTCTTGCCGACTCTGTTTTTGCATGCTGCCTTGTTTTATCTTCCCCGCGCCTGGCACAGTGTCACGCATACAGTTTCTGCTCAATAAATATCTGATGGTTGCTGTGGAGCAGGGACAGGAGAGATCTGGGGGGGTTTGCCTGGCAGGGGGGCTGGGGTGGGCCTGGAGTAGGCGCTGTCTGTCCGTGCGTCTGTCTGGTGAAATGCGCCTGTGTGGGGACGGAGGCGCTGCCTTACCACATTGGGGCCTGAGCCGCAGCGGCTGGACTGGACACTTCTGAGCACTCCTCCCAGCACCTGGAAAAATCTCCTTGCTGCTTCCTTGGCTAGAATGGCTCCTCACCTTGACTTTTAAGGCCCTTAGAGAAAAGGAGAGCAAACCAAGCCACCAACCTGGACCATTCCTCCTGGGGAGAGGATAGACCCTGCCCAGGGAGATCTGAGGCGCCTCTGTGTGGATTGGACGGGGCCGCAGGGAAATGGAGGAGTTCTTCCTCCTGAGGGGGTCTCAGGAGAGGTCGGGGGCATCTCTTCTCCCGGAGCCCTGAGAGAGTAAGGCAGGGCCTTGCGTTCGCCACTGAAGTCCCGGCCAGGCGTGGGGACCTCGCAGGGCAGCATCCGGCAAAGGACCTGGGGGCTTGAGTGGGGAAGGCCTGAGACAGAAGGGCAAGTCGGAGGCCCAAAGCCGGTGCTGAGCCAGCAAAGGCGTGGCCAGCTGCAAGGGGGAGGGCCAGCTCAGGGTCTCCCTGCTTTTTAGAAATTATTACTATTAAAAACATTTCTTGAGCCAAGGCTTGGGAGAACAAGGTAGAAAAACCCCTTTCCTGCCCCCAAACTCCTAGCCTCTCCCTCTTGACCCTGCATAGATTTTTTAGGATTCTGGCCAAACTCCCGCCAGGAGTGTGTTTGGCAAAACCCCAGAGCCGGTGCGGATGCCTGCTCCGACTCCGGTGCTGGACGGCCACCCCGCCTGCCCTCCCTGCCCCGAGGGCCGGGCTCCTTTCCCCAGGCCTCTGTCCAGACCGGCACCTGCTGGACCGCACGGCCCTTGGCCCCTCGTCCTGCTAACCACGGTGTAAAAGTTCCGGGCTTCCTCTGACCTTTCCGTCTTGCCTGGTTATGCTGTGGACGCCCCACCGACACGCAGCCCCTGCGGTACCGGCCACTGTGGGGGGACCGCTCGGCCCCGCCTCTGGCCTTTCTCTCGCCAGCCCTCCTCCCCTGTGGCATTTTCTATTCTCTTTCTTTCTTTCCCCTCTGTTTCTCTCTCTCTTTCTGTCTCTATCTCTCTCTCTCTTTCACTCTTTTAACATGGTTTTCCTAAAAAGTTTTTTAATCAATCAAATTTGAGGCAGAAAATAGGTTTTGTCACGCCTGGTCCCGGGGTAATGTGACTCTCACTCAGGCTCCTGACAGCTCCTCAATGCAGGAAGGAGGCCAAACAGAATATTTCTCCAGGAAAGTGCCCGTTTCCATGACGCTGCCCCTTGTTGTCTGTGCCGGCCCCTCCCCAAGCTGCCGGCTGACATGGCCCCAGCCCCTGTGAAAGGCCCGGCCAGGAGCGGGTGTGTGAGGACGGGGCTGGGCTGGGGGCAGGGGAAGGAGACGGCCCTGGGGGGGCAGATGGGCCGCCCGACAGCTGCCCTGAGCCGCCATGGCCTGGGGACAGTTGGGAGCAGGTAGGAGTGTGGGACTAGGAGCCGGGCCTGGTGCTGCATCGTCGCAGAGCCTCATAAACATGGAGCTGGGCGGCCGTGGCTGAGACGCTCCGAAGCCAAGTCCTGGCTGGGCAGTGCCTCTGGCCAGAGGGAACTGCAGATGGACGAGGCCCCCTCAGGTCCTGGTATGCTGGTCCCTATGCCTTCTTCACCCTTTGCTCCCTCGTCCCTCCTCTCCTGGCCTTCCCTCCACCCTCTGGCCATGGCGGCCCCCTCTCCACCATCGTGGATTCCTTCCTGCCCTCCCCGACTCCAGCGCTTCTTGTTCGGAGGATCCTCTGGTCTCTCCCAGCACCCAGCCCACAGCGCCCCTCTGGGAGGTCCCTGCAGGCCTTTGGGGCTTTCCCCTGCAGCCCAGTTTCCCTCTTCCTGCTTCCCATCTCTGTCTTTCACCCTCTCCCCTCTCCTACACTTCTCGCTCTCTTTTATAATTAATGATTAGTTTTAATTGGTTTGCTTAGGCAGCCTGACAGCAAATTAACAGAAGCCAGCCCAGGGCTGCCAGGCTCGGGTGAGAGACCACTGTGTTTCGCGACTGGCCAGGGGAAGGGATGGAGGAGACTGCCCCGCAGATGCAGACTCACCTCCTTGGCCTGTGGGCTGGGTGAGCTCTCGAAGGGAGGGCCAGGCCTCACCTGGACAGGTGCGGCAGCCAATAAGAAGAAGGCACACAGAAGGGCTCATGATTGTCAACTTTCTTTGTGTGCTTTTGTTTTTATTCTCCTCCTCACATCCCCTTCTTCGATCTCATTCGTAAGCAAGACATTGCCCACGCCTTCAGAGATGAGGGTCAGGTGAAATGTGGGCAGGGCCACTGCCTTTAGTCTAGGGCCTGGTTTGCTTTGATATCACCCATGCTCTCTTGAGCCATGGGCCCATGGGGTCAGCAGCTTGATGCCTCTGGGGCCAAGATCCTGCTTTTTACATGGACAGGAGAGAGGAGGTCACAAGGCTGTTGTCACTTAGCTCAGCTGCCTGCTGACAGTTACCTGCCATAGCCTGGAAGCTCCAGAACCTGGTTCTGTTTCTGATTTGCCATAGTCCTCTGCTCAGAACTCTGGACCCTTTGGTGCTCAGTTCTCTGGTTAGAGTCCTTAGGATTAAAAACATTGGGTGATGGATGGACGGTGGATGGATGCATGGATGCATGGATGGACAGCTGACAGGGGATATGCTGGCATGTCTTAGGTACTTTCTGCCATGATCCCTGAGCACGTTCCTTTTCTTTCTCAGCCTGGAAGGGTTTCACTTAACTTCAGCCTCCCCGAGTGTAGGGCCCCTGCTCTCCTCTGGATTTTCCCAGCTGCTGTACCTCTCCCCTGGCCTTGCAAAATCCTTCCTTAACTGCATCAGCTGCCAGGCCCTGGGTGCGCTGACCGCTCACTTGCACGGGCCAGAGCCAGGCATCAGGGACAGTGAGAGACAGGAAAAGATGCCCAGAAAAGAAAAGAGAGACGGAGATAAACTACTGAGTACTTGTCAGGCCCCTATTGGGGTCCTAGAATCTACCTGGTGTCCCAGATCCCACCCAGAGACAGCCTCCCTGCTCCCATCATCCCAGCCTCCTGCCCGGGGCAGGTGGGGGACAGGACCCCAGGGTGCGTCCTGGTCCCCATATGTATGCATCTCTGGCCCTCCCCCTCCCTCCTCCAGCCCCCGAACAACTCCTGGAAAGTTTCCTCCCCGATTGTTCTGTGTGATCAGATCTGCAAGTTGCTCTCTAAGCTTCTTGTCACATTTTGACTTAATGAAGTGCAACTGCTCAGGGATTTGGGTTCAGCGCTCAGGTCTCCCGCGCTCCCTTGTTGTCAGAAAACAGGAGTGGTTGGGGACGGCAACACCGCGCTGCAAGTCGTTATCATTCCGGTCAGTCTGTTTAACACAAAATTAAACAAAGAACTAATTAGTGCCTCATGAATTAATAAATGCACAGTTGCCAGGGAGGATGGGAGGGGAGAAAAAGGTGGTGGACGGGAGATACTAGAGTTGTGGAGTTGGGGGGCTTTGGGGGTTAACAGGGGCTAGCCGGGGCTCCTCAAGAGATCTCAGGCAGGTGCACGTGGGACGGACGGGACAGTGATGGTGACAGCCCAGCCAGAGCCCTGGGCTGACTGGCCAGGACACGGGCTTTGGCAGCCAAACACACCCAGCATCTGGCACCGGGGGGGGCGGGGGTCTCCATCCTGGGGCCTTGGCCTGCCCTGCTGGCCGTCCACCTCATTCAGCTCTCCCCTCCTTGCCAGTTCCATCCCTTGTCCCTTTCTGCCTCCGCATGGCTCTCCTGTCCTCTCTGCTGCCCCCATCTCAGTTGTCCCCCAGCTCCTTACAGACCCCCAGCCTCTTGCTGTCTGAATCAGGTGGGCACCAGAGGCCCAAGGGGCGGCCCTCCCGACCACTCAGTGCCCACCAGACCCTCAGCCCTCCCAGAGCCCTGTCTGGCAGGGTAGGCTCCGCCCCAGCGGGCACCCTCTGCCCAGGCAGCCCAGCACAAGCGGCAAAAGCTGGCAGAGGACCGAGCCCTCCTTAAGAGGACGTGTCAAGTACAATTAGCATTATCTGTCTAAATATGTCCTGGGAACAGGAGAGCGGGCGGTGGGACTGGGTGGCATTCCGGGAGCCCTGTACAAGGTCACCTCCTCTCCCACAATCCCCCCAATCTGATTTGGGGATTACATAGCCTAAGGAAACTGGTGTTATTCCTCTTGCATCATTGATAAGCCACAAGTGAGGGAGAGGGGAGGAAAAACTTAACAGACAGAAAACCCTCCCGGAGCGTGGGTGGAGTTGAGGCCCAGGGGGCGGGGCCTGGCTCGGGCAAGGGCAGTGGGGCCTGGTCAGCAGGCAGAGGGCTCCTTGGGTTTTCTCTCCACACCAGGGTCTGTCCCCTTTGAGTCTGTTTCCCCAAACTCATGCTCTGGGCAGGAGGGTTCGAGCCTGGCATGCTGGACAGGGTTGTGTGTCGGTTAAAGATACTCTATGTTGTTGGGCCATTTCATTCTCCCTATGTGGCCCCCAGTGTGGGTGGCTGTGACACATCAGTAGGACCCCAGGGTGGAAGCCTGTTCCTGTGGGCTGAGGCTTCTCAGTGCCTTGGCCCCAGGTCCAGCCTTGCCCCTCTGTCCCCTATTTTCTATAGCCAATAGCTATAGTTGTTTTTATTTTCAGGGCCAGAGAATGAGAGTAAAAGACTGGTTGGTGCTGTGTTCTCTCATTGTCCCCAGGCCTCCCTGCACAGCCACGGCAGCTCCGTGGGAGTGTAGACCTCATAACCAGCAACCTCCCACCCCCAGTGTCCGTTCTGTCTCCATGGAGGAGCGTGCATAGCACGGCCTAACTTTTCTCTGTTTGTTTAGGGGTGTCCTGAGAACCATATTTCCCCTACAGTCAGCTCCTACCATTTTTTGAATTGGTTCAAACTTTGCTTGGCATATACTCAAATGGGCCCAAATCAGAGCCCACGCAGCAGGTGTCAATTTCTGACCCCCTTGGCTGACCCCGGAACATCAGCCCCTCAGTCCATAGGGGGGCAGGGAGCCCTTGGGTGCAGGGAGGGATGGAAGACACACTGGGGGGTTGCAGGCTTGGAGAAGCTGACCGGGCTCCTGTCTCTTCCACCCCAGGATGAAGTGACGCCCCCAGCTGCATTCAAGGAGCCTCCAGGACCCCGATACAAGGTAAGACCTGAGCACCCCCATCCTAGTGTCCTTTCCCTTACTTGTGACTACTTGTCTAATGCACGTGTCACCCTGGGCTGACTTGAGTCCTGCGCAGCACCCAGGCACAGATGGGAAGGTGGAGACAGGGAATTAATGGGAGCCACTCTGTCCATTTGAACCTGGCAGGGAAAGGTGGCCCCAGTAACAGCATCTCAGTTTGGCTCTTAGGCTGGAAATGGTCTGGGGACTCACGGATTGCAAGGAATGTGCTTTGGGCAAGGAACGTGCCCAAGGCAACTTGGGGCAACGGGGCATCTGTGGTGTCCGGGCTCGGCCTGCCCCATGGTCCCGTGCCTACCTTCAGCAGCGCTGTTGCCCACTGGGGCAGCTGCTGCCATCTCTCCCGGGAAGCTCTGCTTGTAGCTCTGCCTGGAGAACCGCACAGACTTGCAAGCCCTAGAACTCCAGGCCTGCCTTCTCTTGGAGGCTCTGCCACCACCGTAAATGGCCTCCTCCTTCTCCTGGAGAGGGTGGCGGGGAGGAGACCACGGCCAGGAGCCCGAGAGCAGGCTGCCATGTCCTGCTCTTCCCCAGGCCAGGGCTCCCTGGAGGCTGAGCACACAGGGCTGCCCTGGCCCTGCCCAGCCTTCACAGGCTGTGTCAGTCCCCCAGGTGGTGGCGCAAGGAACCGTGGGGCCACGGGGCCTCGGCCCCAGGCAGTGCCGTGTCAGAGGTGACCGGTGGAACGCCAGTGTTATGTAAATAGCGGGGCCTGCCCGGCAGGCGAGCTGGCTGGCTGCAGCCATCCATCATCCCGCTCCGCGGGGCGGGGGACAGACACGGCACCGTGCGCCTGGCTCCAAACCTGTTTGTTTTCCCTTTGTCTCCCGAGTTTCGGGCGGCTGCGACCAACCGGCTCAGGGTTTTGTCCCACTTGCCCCCTCCCCCCCGGAGGACGGGGAAGGGAGGAGATTTGCCGGGCTCCCACAGCGGCATCCCTTTCGGACTTCAAAGGCTCCCCCAGCATTGTCTGCGCTGGCGGGCAGTGGCCCTGAAAACGTGATCAGAGGCGGCCCGGTGTAGGGCAGGCCAGGCCTGCGCCCTGCACTCTTGCTGGGGCCCGTGGATTCCTCCCTTTGCCGCCAGCACCACCCTGGTTACAGCTCTGCTCCCGAGTCCTCTCTCCGCCTTTCTCTCCCCTGGTGCCCCTGCTTGCTCCCTTCTAGCCACAACTGTCCTTCTGTCTTGGCCACAGCCTCACTCTTCTCTCATGCAGAATCCTACAATGGCAAGAGCTGTGTACCCACCCTTCACACCATCCATGAGAACCTGAAGCCACCGGGAAGGCTTCTCGGGATGCTGGGAGCTGGGACGGGTTCCTGGATATCCACTTCCCACGCCACAGCTTGTTCTCTTTCCCTTCTTTTTCTCCACCATCTGCTCATAATGAGAACCTTGCTTCCTCTTGGGACCTGTGCCCCTGAAGGTCCAGGTTGGATACCTTCTGATCCTAGGCAGCAGGATGGAGCCAGGCATCCCGGGTCCTGAAAATCATCCCCAGCTGCTTCCATTCTCTGGAGCAGGGCTTGGCAAAATAGACTGTGGGCCACATCTGGCCCTCAGCCCACTTTTATAAATAAAGTTTTATTGGAACACAGCCATGCCCATTTGTTTGCATGTTGTCTCTGGCTGCTCTTACCCCTCAGTGGCAGAGTTGAGTAGCTACAACAGAGACTGTTTGGCCCACAAAGCCTAAAATATTTACCACCTGACACTTTACAGAAAAGTTTGCTGGTCCCTGCTCTGGAGGTTCTGGTTTCTGCATTCTGCTCATTCTTGCTCTTGCTTTCTCTCTCTTGTTAATGGTAAATGTGCACAACATGAAATTTGCCATTGTAACCACGCTTTCGTGTACAGTTCTCTGACATTAAGTGCATTCATGGTGTGATACGGCCGTCATCCAGCCCTGTGCGCTTGTTTCCTGTGGGATTGCTCGGAGGGGCCCGGGCATTTGTCTGGGAGCCCTGTGCAGGGGCTACAGCCCTGGTCTGTTTGGGGAGCACCTCTCCCTACTCACCCTCTTAGAGCCTCCTTCTCTGCTCAGTCCCACCTACTTAGAAGTTTCAGCTCTTTCTTTCCTGCCCCTGGCATCCCAGGAGCCCTATGTTTGCTCTTCCCTCTAACCTTTAGCAAATTCTGTCACCTCAGAGCCACAGTTTTCACTTTTGTCAAGTGAGAATATATACTTTGCAGGGTTGTTTGGACAAGGGTGGGTGTGAGTTGTTGTGGCTGAAAGTGGCCAGCCCAGTACCTGACAGGCAGCTGGTGCTCACGTTCCCCCTCCCTCCCAGAGTCTGGGTCTCCACCTGTAGGGGCAACAGCTATCCCTGGACAAGTTCCACGACGGCCCCCACTCTCTGCCCTGGGGACCTCTGAGTCCGACCCCTTAGAGAAGGTGAGGCTTGGAGTCTAGTGAGTGCCTTAGAAGTAAAGTGCCCCGTGGGAAGTGGACAGGCAGTCCTGGGTCTTGCACTTCTGCTGCAGGGCCCCGGGGAGTGGCATGACCTCTCTGAATGCCAGTTTCTCCATCTGTAAAATAGGGGACGCTGCCTACCATGCAGGCTTGTGGCAAGGAGGACCCGGGATGCTCTGGGGGACAGCTGTAAAGGCTGTATTGGTGGGTGCTGCTGAGAGTGAAGTAGACAAGGGAAGAAAGAGGTCTGAGTGAGGGCCCTTCAGGGTGTGGGGAGGAAGCCAGGCTGTATTCCCAGCTGAGAAGGCCGGGAGGTTACACGGTGGGCACTTGCTCTGTCCAGGATCAGGGACCAAGGCTGCTCTGGCACAGTTGCGCCTCTGTGGGCTAATGTGGGAATCAGGCTCCAAGCCCGAGAGGAAAGGCTGGCAGGGAGGGGGCAAGGAGAAGGGAGCTGCCCTCACAGTTCGCTGGCCACCCTCTCCTGCTGTGTCTGCGGCTCTCTCTCTTGCTGTCCTCTTTTCACAGGCTCCTCGGCCTTTTGCATGTCTCTCTTTCCCCCTCCAAGCCTTCTCTCTGCATCCCACTAGTTTCTCTTCCTCCTCACCTTCCCACCACCCATACCACGCACCCCCCAGCTCCATGGCTTACTCTCTCTCCCCCTCTTCTCTCTCTCTCCTTTTCATCTACTCGGAAGGCTTTACTTTACTTCCTTGTCACCCTAATTGATTGCATTAACCTTTCAGCGTATTGGATTTCCCCGGCATCGTGCAGAGAGCCCTGTGCAATATGCTTATAATCTAAGCCATAATGGACAGTTTGCAGTCAACAAGCCCCTTCTCCCATCGGCCCCGTTGACATCTCTCTTGCCCAGGCCACCAAGGCCACTTCCCTCGCTGGCAGGGATGGGGCAGTGGAATAGGGCTGGGTGGATGCGGGCACGAGCTTGGACCCACTGATGGATTTCCCCGCCTCTCTTCTCGTGCTGGCTCTGCCTCCTGCCTGGCATCTCCTTTTCTAAGCTCCCTGGCCCAGGTCCTTGCCAGGCCCCTGGTCTTTGTGAGTCTTCTTGGCTTGGCTTTCTGCTCCTGGGACTCTCTGCCCAGTGTGTGGCTGATGGAGCTAGCTTGGATTTTGTGAATAAGAGAGTCCCGTATTCCACCCAGATGGTTCTCAGAGCAAACTGTCCCTCCTTCACTTGCCCGGTAGGCTTTGGGGAAAGATGGTGAGGACCACTTCAGAGGTGGATGGTGGCTGAGGGGAGGAGTGCGAGATCTCTGGCCTTGACTGGCCCTTGAGCCAATGGGAGGCCTCTGTGGACCTTCTGGAAGCTACGGCCACCCCTGGGAAGGATGTGGGAGCACAGGAGAGACAGAAAAAAGGGGATCTGCTTGACTCCAAGGGACGAAGGAGATGAAGACTCTGCCAGGGCTGGCCGTGGGCGAGCAAGGCAGCAGCGGCAAGGAAGCAGGCATTAGGACGCCTGGGTCGGGCCCTGTCCCCGACGCTAGTCTCACAACTGTGTGGTTTGGGTGCTTGGTAGGGGACGTCTCAGAGTCTTCTGTCAGAGGTTTGGCAGTAGCTTTGAACAGACCTAGTCCCTTGTCAAAGGAAGAGAGACGCGGCACAGGCAGCAGGGCGGGAAGCTGAAGAGAAACCTCTGCTGGTGGGACAGTGTGGCCCGACAGGAGACTGGCGGGGGAGGCAGAGGAACTGAGACCTGGCCTCTCAGGCTGGCGGGAGTGGGCTGCCTCAGGTCGGTTCCTGGATGGCACCTGCTGGTCCGGTGGGAGGCACAGCAGCCAGCCCCTGCCAGCTGCCTGGGCCTGGGGGCTCAGCCCTGGGCCGGAGTCCTGGCCCCCGTTGGTCCTGGCCGGGCTGCCAGCCCTCAGACCAGCAGCCTGATCGGCCGAGTCTTCATTCACGACAGGATGGGATGTCAGGTTGAATACATTAGTGTCAGGCTGAGGAGCAGGCGGAAGCTCCCATTAGCCCTGGTGGTACTTCCTCTCCCCCGTGCTGTTCTCTCCCCACCCCTTGCCCGTCATCTTCTCCCGTGCCCACACCACCTCCTCCCATCACTCCATCACTCCAAAGGGCAAGCTTTGGCAAGAGGGGGCCAGACCTAGGTCCTTCCCATCGTCTCCCAAGGATTTTGGGGGTGGGCAGAGGGCACAGCAGGGAGAAGTCAAGCAGCGAATTAGAGTTTGTGATTGTCAGCATCAGGAGAAGCTAAATAACCCTGTAACTAGTATGAAGGTGAATTCACGGTCTGCTGCACATGGAGAATGTGAGTGTCTGTGAGACAGGGAGAGTGTGAGGCACAGGACTGCGCCTGCCACGGTGGGCAGCCTCCTCTCCGGGGACCGGGCGGGAGGCAGGAGGCGGGAGGAGGGCCGTGCGCTCGCGTCCCTGCCAGGGCGCAGCTGCCCAGGAGCCCCGACCAAGCACCTGAGGTAGCTCAGCTGCTTGCCAGCCTGCCGGCCCTGGCACCAGGGACCCAGGTAGACATTTGTAAGCACCAGCAGTATACACTTATGGACACCAGCCAGGCCTTGGGATGCCAGCCCACCTGCCCAGATCCATATTAATAGCTAATCCGTATTGAGCACTTCCTGTGTGCCAGGCTGTATGCTGTGTCCTTACAACAACTCTGTGCAATAAGTGCTATTATTATTCCCCCCACTCCCCCTTTTTATAACCACTTTATTGAGATATAATTCATATACCATAAAATTCACCCTTTTAAAACGTATAACTCAGTGGTTTTCAGTATATTCACAAAGTTGTGCAGCCATCACCACTGTCTAATTTTAGAACATTTCATCTCCTCCAGAAGAAAAATCCTGTACTCAATAGCAATCACTCTCCATCCCTCCTACCCACAGGTCTAGGCTAACACTAATTATTCCCTTAAGATGCTGAGAAAATGGAGGCTCAGAGAGGGTCAGTGACTTGGTTAAGGTTGCACAGCTAGTGGATGACAGAGCTGGGGTTTGGACCCTAGGCAATGGACTCCAGAGCTGGTGCTCCATAAGAGACTGCCTGATGTCCTGGCTGCCTCACCCCCTACCCCAAGACTCACACACATGCCCTACCACGTGTTTCTGACAGTTTGGGCTCAGGTGTGTACATGCACCATCCAAACACATAGGCCCAGGCAGCGACATGCATCTCTCTTCTCCCCGGATGCACGTGCAGCTCCACACAGGAAAACCTGTCAGCCCCCTTCCTGTGACCCCTCCTTTGGCTCCTCTTCCCCAGCCGTGCTCTTAGAAGGGAGGCTTGGCACAGGAACCAGCAACAGCAAGGTGGCTGAAATGGCCAGTAAGCCCTAAGTGGTTTTGGAGTTTTAAAATGAGAAATCCTCATATCTCCTGTAACTGATAATTGTAACTGAAATAAAATGCCAACCCAACATTCCAGAACATGTCCCCGCCCAGGTTGGGGCCACAGGGGGCAACCCCACCAGCCCAGTCCACACTCTCCGGCTTTCCTTCTGTCTCTCTCTCTCGCTCTGTCCTTTGCTTCTGATCTGTTTCTTCTCACCTTTTTCTTCTCACCCACCCCTCTCGTCTCTGACGTCCCATGGTCCCATCCCCAAAATTAAAAAAACAAAAAACAAAGTTTTTGTGGCCCTGCTCTTGCCTTTGCAAAATGTGGGAATTAATGTAAAACTGTCACTGCTTCTGATAAGAGATAAATACAAGGGCAAGAAACAAAGGGAAAGGTAGACAAGAGAGAGAATGAGTCTGTTGGATTTGGTTTGGGGTTTTTTCCTCCTTCTTCTTTCTCCCTCCAAAGCGGAGGATCCGGCCCGGCCAGTTTGGATATTTATTAAGAAAAAGCCAAAGATAATTAACTTTTTTGTTTTTGTTTTGTTTGCGGGTGCCTCCCCTGTTGGCACTCCTGACTGCCTGGCAAATTAAACCTGCTCCCTGCTCCCTGGGTGCTGGGCTGCCGGCAAGTCTGTTGCTGACTGCCCTGAATTTGCCAGGGCCATCCGCTGCCCACCCAACCACCTGCCTTGGCTTTCAGACCTTGGGTCACTTTGTGCCACCACTGATGCCACCTCCCCAGGCTCTACTGACTCTGAGAGCACCCTTTAGAGCCCGGTAAGTGGTATATGGTAGGTTGGGAGAGGAGGGCCTACTTTGGGGTTGTGGCCAGCACTTCCGTAAAAGGAAATGAGGGGAAAGCGTGAGCCTCTCCCATGGGGCAAGAGTGTTCCTTCTGGCCAGTTCAGGGCTGTTGACTTCCAGGAGAGGGGAGGGTAAGGGGAACAGAGAATGAGTTGGAAGTACAGGGAGAGGCTAGGTTTGGGTCATGTCGATTCCCAGCTCTTCTCCCAAGAAGCTGGTACACTGCTAGGACCCGAGGCCCCAGTGCCCTGGACAAGATGCAGGCCATGGAACTATCATGTGATATCTGTCCACTCTCGACACTGGGCTCCATCCTGCTGCCACCTGCAACCTGGCCCAGGCTATCAAGGTCCCAGCAGGGTGGTTAGAGAGCCGGTGCTTGGGTAAAAAGCTGGCTGCCTCTGGTCTACTGTCCTGGAACCACACAGAGCCCAGAGGCCACGCTGTGACCTGAGCCTGAGCCCAGTCCACAGGCCAAGAAGGTGGCACCAAGAGTTAGAGACTTCCTGGTGGGGCACAGAGTTGAGGGCTTCTCAGGAGCCAGGACAGCCAAAGTGAGGAAGGCCCTCGAGGTGGAGCCTGTTGGGGTTGGGGGTGTGGTTCGCCCCCCTGTTAAGCTAGTCTGCCTCAGCCCCTTCCCTGCCAGGGCCATCCTCTGCCCTCTGGCCTCGTCCCCAGCTGGGCAAGTAGGCAGCGATTGTGAGGTCCCTCCAGGTGGGGAACCTGCCTTGGAGCTGGGCACAGAGAGGAGGGCATTTTTCAAGGATTTTGCTGGCCCTTTTTTTTTTCTCTGAAATATAAGGATGTGCAATTTTTTTGGTTTCAATTTAGCATTGGAGAATTTTATAATTTAGTAATTAAAATCTCTGATAGGCTTTAGAAATTGCGGCTAATTGAATTTAATGGGAAGATGATTTTCAATTTTATTTGATTACCGGGACCCCTGGCATCGGTATTTATGGGAAAAAAATGGGAAATGTGCTGTGTGGGCTAAGATGGCATAATTGAATTAGGGATAATCGGATTTCTCCGTCATGAATTTCACTATAATTTTCCTATAATTTTCCATTAGATATCTAGTTTACAAATATTCACAAAGAAATGAAGCTCTTTCGGAATGGAGATTGCTGGCTAACAGGATTACGGGGCCGAGCGTGCGGCTGTGCCAGCCCCTGTCCTGCCATAATGCAATCCCCGTGTCTGCCTTACACTTAGCGTGGCCCTCGCCTCACCACCCACTCTGCTGCTCCTCTCTCCCCTTTGTTTCCTTTCATCCTTGTTTCCCCTCTGCCCCGACACCCACCTGTCCATGGCCCACGACCTCCCGTGCCTGTGGCCATGCCACGGTGCCTCAGCGGGGCCCTCCCCCATCCCCCGCTCTTCCTGCTCTCCCCAACACCCCCGCTCCATCGGCCTGGGGACTGCGCTCACACGCAAACACACAGACTCCCTCGCAGGTGCAAACATGCTTGTTCACATGCACACGAAGTCCTTTGGCCAAGGCTTCTGTGCCCTGGCTCAGTCGCCTCAGATGGAACCAGTTTATTGGGATCCTGGGGTGGGGTGCAGGAACAAAAGGAGCTTTGTTCAAGTTTATGTGAAAGTTACAAATTCAAAACGAGAGCAGATAAAGCATGAGATACCTGATGTGTAAACAGGCTGGTGAGTGAGAAGGCCCCGGGCTCAGGAGGGAGAGAGAATGAGTGGGCAATCTCGGGGTGCGGGGGGGAACGGGAGCCAACAATGGCAGCTTGACTCGGGGAGCAGACAGCTTTCCGTGGTACTGAGGTGGGGTACCTGGATGGTGGGGTTGCTGTGTAGGTTTCCAGTCTTCTTTTTCTCTTGGGGGTGCGGTGTCTCAGGAGTTGCTGGAGGCTCTGGGCCCAGGGCCTTGAGATGAGGAGAAATTGTGGCATTGGGGTCTCCATCCCTGGAATCCTGGGCATGAATGTCCTCACTGCAGCTGGCCTCAGGATCTCAGGTGTCACCACATCAGTGTCCTCAAGGCAAAAATGGGCCATAGCCTCAAGAGATGCCTAAATGCTTGGCCTCTCCCTTGCTATGAGCATACATACTCAGAGAGAGACAGAGAAATCTGGGGACCCCTCCATTACACAGCAGGGACTCACACCCCATAATCTCAAGGCCTCAGCCTTCTTCTCAGACCTTCTTAAATCCTAACAGGCCACGCTGGCCTGTTTCAGTGCTTTTAAGACATGTTCTCCACCAAAGGCCCTTTGCTCTTGGGCAGGACCTACTCAGTCTGCCTACTCAGTGGCCGATGGTGGCCACTGATTTGTCAGAGCAGATGCTGTCCAGGCAGCCCTTGCCTTCCTCCATGGCTGGCTGCCTTCCTCCCAGCTCGCTCCAGTCTTGCCACTTTGGCCATTCCTCTCCAGCCGTTATCCACCAGAGGCCGCAGCTTTATTGGTTGGCCAGTCCAGGTGGCCTTGCCTAGGTAACTGGAGGGAAGACGCCTTCCTTTCCCCCTCCGTGCCCTCCTCGGGGGTCAGTCTCTGATCATCAGCAGAAACCCAGAGGACATTCAGAGCTGGCCAGAGGCTATATGGGTCATATATGCAGGGAGCTCCCCATCTGTGCAGACATCTTCAAATGTACCCAGAAATCACCCCTTCCACCCCATGTCTTCAGGTTACCTTCTACACCTGGTTGCCCAGACAGGAAAGCAGAGGCTCAGGATTGGGGTGTGGGCCTGTTGTTACAAGCCAGAGCTACAAGGGGGCAGAATCCTTGCTTTGGGGAGTCACGGGTGGCAGCACCCAGAGATGCGTGTGTGCCCCAGAGTAGTCTGGACACAGATGCCCTCTGAGATCATATGCGGGGAGCAGAGGCACACGGCCCTCTCTGCTGGATGCCCTGTGCCCTGGCAGTCGCACTCCCAGGCCCAAACTTTGGGTAGCCCTTATTTGTGTTGCAGGCCCAAGGGAAGTTCAGTAAAGTTTCTGGGACTCCCTAGATGCTGTCCCCACGTAGGGATAGGAATAGGCCTAAAGGGAGGGTTGTGCTACAGGCAGGAATAGGGGTTGCCAAGAGGGTGGTCAAACAGAGGAGGGATGCTAAAGTCCCTATACGGCCATGTAGAACTATTGGGTGATCAGAAAAAAGAAGAAAAATAAGAGGAAAGTAGGAGAAAGAGTAGATTGTTAACTCCCTGATGTCTTTGCCCCAAGGCCTCCCTGGGCCCCTCCCTTTGCAAAATAGAAATATTGCAAAAATAGGCCAGCGCCATTTTGCTGAATGCTGTCCAAAGACCAGGGAGAGCCTGGGCCCTGTTCCACTGCCCCTGTCTGAAGGCAGCGTGGCCCCTCCTGCAATGGGAGAGCTGGGAGAGCCCAGGGAAGGCAGCAGGATGGGCGAAGAAGGTACAGGGAATGAGAGCCAGTGACAGCGTGAGCCACTCCTGCCTTAGCAGAGCTGCCCCAGATCCTGCTCACCCTGCCACCTCTGTCCTTGAGCCCCTCCAGGCCTGGTGGATAACTTGGGTCACCAACATTTATGAACTCTCAACACATATGGCTGCAGCAGGGACCAGGGGCTAAATGGGGCCACGGTGGAGAGATCCACCAAACTGCTTTCTCTGGGAGAGGAGGAGGAGCAAGGAGAGCACCCCAGGCCTGGTCCAGCCAGGAGCGGGCAGGAAATGGGGCCGGTGTTGGAGGGCAGGGCCTGACCCCAGGGCATAGGGGGAGCAGGTAGGGGGAGGCAGACACTTTGATTGAGAGGTGCCTGTGCTCCGTCTGCTGTGCGCCCTCCCGGGAGCAGGGGTCAGTGGTGGGGGCTGTGAGGGAGGAAGGGGTGCCGGCCCCCAGTCGCGTCTGGCTGCGGGGTTGGTGGCTCAGCTTCCAGGGAAGAGGAGAAAGGCTGGGAGTCTAGGGAGGCGCATAGTAGGTGGGGAGAGGTGGGCACATTTTAAGGGCAAAACCTAAGCAAAGCGTCAGAAACCCCAGCGTGCATCCCAGCGGGCACTCCTCGGAGCGCGGGAGTGCAGGGGCTGACGCGCTTCTTTGCCGACCGCTCTGGGACTCATTTCCTTGAACTCAAAAAGCCACCACAACAAAATCTGGGAACCCGGCTATGAGGGGGAAACAAAATCGCTCTGATACCCGGGGTGCCCCAACCCGCCGGCAGCGCTAAGGGGAGCACGAGAGCGCGCGGCCAGCGGGCACGGCCCCGCGGCGCCTCACTCCTGCGCCCGCCCCCGCGGAAAAGTTTAAGCGGCCGCGCGCGGCGGCCGTCGCTCGCGCTCGCGGGGCCAGAGCGGCTGAGGGGAGCGTGCGAGCGCGCGGCCGCCGACGGCCGGTGAGAGTCGGCGCGTGTGGGCGAGCACCGTGCCCGCGCCCCGCTCCGGCCGCGCGCGCGGAGTCCCCGCCTCCCTCCTCCTGAAGGCAGAGGTTTGGGAAATCACGGAGCCAATAAGGCCGCCCGCCCGCCCGAGCCGGTGCGCGCGCGCGCGAGGGAGGGAGGGAGCGCGCGGCGGCGCGGGCGAGCGAGAGCCCATTCACTTGAGCACCCGGCCGGCGGGCGGGCGGGCGGCGGCGGGGGCGCGCGGGCCGGCCTCTGATCTTTCACCTGCCGGGAGCCGGCGCGGGCCCGGCCGAGGAGGCGGCGCCGCCGCTGCCCTGCCAATCACCGCGGCGCCTGGCAGCGCCCCCGGCCGCTCCCTCCTGCCAAACTGTTACCCTGAGTGTTACCGTCAGGAGCAATGACATCAGGGTTTTAAAACAACTTGTTATTCGGGGAGTAATCAGTTGCAATTAGGCATTAATTAAGTATTATGAAAGTTGATTATTTAAGTGAATTCGGCTTTCGACTCTCCGACTATGGTGAGTACCGGCGCGGGCGGGGGAGGGCCGGGGCCCGCGGCTCGGGGCGCGGGCGGGGGACGGGGGCGCCCCTCGGCCCCGCGGTCGGCCCGGGCGCTCCGGCCAGCCGCGTCCACGGAGAGTTTCCGCTTTAGTTTGAGAAACTCGGGCGCGGCGAGAAGCTCGGAGCGCGCCGCGCCGGAGCGTGAGAAGCGGGCGGCGCGGAGGGAGAAACTTTGGCCGCCGGGATGCGCGGGCGCCGCGATGGGGGACGCCGGCCGCCCAGGAGGGGCCCGGGGGCCTGCTGGAGACTAAACGCATCTTTTTTCTCTCCTGTTCTTCTTTTTGTGGCGTTCCTCGAAGAGTTTGGGACCAAAGAGAGGAGCATGGATCTCGGAACAGGTACCGGTGGGAACTCAGGGAGGCTCTTTCACTTTTCTTTCGGTTCTTTCGCGGAAGTTCGTATTTTTAGCCCAGTGAGGTGGCGGCTGAGCAGGGGGTGGGGGCAGCCTGCAGAGGGTCGGGGCGGCTGCCTCTCCTCGCCCTGGTTTCTGGTTGGGAGACTTCTGAGGATACTGTTGTTATTATTTGTTACTTGCTTAGTGACTGTGACTAATTTGATGCTTGTCATTATGAAAGAACCGAGGGGAGAGGAGCTGGGGGGCACCCAGAGAGAGGATTTAGGGGGTTTTTGTGGGGGTTTTTGTGCTCCATGTTTTTTGTGTGGCTCCGTGTTTTTTCTGTGTGTGTGTTTTTTTTCCTTTGCAAAGATCTCTGTGTGTCTGGCTGTGGGGTGTGTGTTTTTATTTTTTTAGTGGGGGGTGGTTTAGTTTTTGAAAGCAGCGTCCTGTTGGGAAAGGTGGTTAGTCTGGTTTCGGGGCGACTGTCTCAAGGTAAAGGAATTTAATTTATTTGGGACAAGCCTGTGTCGGATGATCAAGCTGCTTATTATGGCTAATGAGTGTTTTTCACCTGAGAATCTGTGGGATGAGGCAGCTGTTATCAGTTCAAAGTGAGGGGCCCAGGACTCTGTCCCCACTCTTTAGCCCCTACCCTGGGAGGTGGTGATGGACCAGGCAAACTACTAAATTTAGGCATCTGGGTTTGGGGGCCTGGTGTGGGACCAAGCTAGGGCTCCAGATAGCACAGTTCTGGCCTAGGGCAGAGCTTATCCTGAGATTTTGGTGTTTTATTGGTTTTAATGTAATTCTATTTAATGTTTCTCCTCTTTTCCCATCTGGGGTTCCAGCCCGAGTCCAGAGTGAAGTTTGCCCTTAAGCTCTTCAGGTTTCCATTGTCCCTCTCTATTGAAGCCAAATTTTGACTAGGACCCTCACATCCTAGGTTGACAAAAGCAGCTGTCTTCTTAAAGGTTTTAAAAGAAAGAAACAGGTAGATAATTCATTGAGACTGATCTCTGAACCCTTCCATTTCATTGATCGAAGGGTAAGTGGTATTGGTGGCTGTTAGAGTTGTTGTTTATAACAGGCCCAAGTTCACGGCATCACCCCTTGGGACCCATGAGCTGACATCTGACCTTCTGAGGTCAGAAGAGGGCAGGAGGCAGCACTGAGGGTCCCCTGGTGAGTGGCATGGTGGCTGGCTTTAAGAAGGCGGTGTGTGTTTACGGGAGAGGGTGTTGTTCGAAAAGTTTTAAAACTGTCCCACCAGGTATGATCTTGGCTAATCTGATGTGGAGGTCCTCAGGACCTCTGCCCAGGAAGGGTGTGACACCCCCTGCTGGGCAAAATGGTGAAGGTGTCTAAGGCCATGGATGTCACCCTGCCCCTCCCTGCCCTCCACTCCCACAGGGAACCAGCCCGCCCCCACCTTTAATCAGGTGCCTCATCACCTCCTTCTCAGGCCCCACCCCCTTTCTTCGGAAATTGGGCCCCCACCCATCCCAGCCAAGAAGCAGACCTCAGAGATGGGTCAGGCAGTAATGCACCACCCCTTACCTGGGGCAGGGAGCCTCTGCTTGTGGGCGGGCGCATGGGACCCAGGCATTACTCAGCTGGAAGGCGGGCCTTCCTGTCTTCCTCCTCCTAACCTGGGTGCTAACTGGGGCTGGCATCCATCCTTCTTCCATACACCAGCCAGTCTCTCTCAGTCTTTCATGGGGGCAAGAGCCCTTCTGTGGGGTGTCCGGACTGGAGTGAGGGCCTCCCAGGCCTGGCAGAAGGCAGGTGGCAGAGCCTCTTATGGCATCCCTCCTGGGCTTTAGGGAGACTTACTTCTCCTAGCACTCCAGGGACAGGCTCTGGAAACTTTTCCTAGAAGCCAGAAGGGCCCCTGAGGTCAGCTGGTCCTTTCTATGGCTGGAGCAGGACACTCCCAGTGGGACCCAGGCCTGGACTCTGGCCATTCAGGGAGGGAAGGTCCAGGGTGTCAAAGTTCTGACTGTTTCCCGGAGGAGTCATCTGGTGATACCATCTCAGCCTCTTCTTTGAACTTGGAAGTTTCACTTAATCTCAGAACTTCAGAAGAAAAGCACTTTTCCCCCCACTTCACAAAAAAAGGGAAGCAGATGGGGCCTCTGAGATCCCTTCTGAACCTGTCTCTGGGCCAACTCCATGCACATCTTCAGGAGCTTGGAGCGGCTCCTTCTACCTCTGGAACACACAGGGACACAGTCAGGGCCAGGGGTCTCATCTCTGGCCAAGCTCCTTGCTGGTGAGGGGAGGGGCTGCATGGGCAGCCCCAGGCAAGGGCCCCTCCAGCACAGGACAAGGCCAGAGGCACAGGCCCCAAGGGGTTGCTGGCACCAGGGACCCAATAAGCATGGGATCACAGGTTAACATCCCCTCTAGCCCCAGACACATCTAGGTCCGGAAGCACTCCAGCCATGAGTAATTCAGTGGCGGGAGAAGCCAGGCTCCTCAGGAGGGGATAGCAGGACCTCAAGACACTCAGAGACCGTGTGGACCTCTTTCCCCCATAGTTCAGCCAAGGGCTGGATCAATCTGGACGTCTTTAGCAATAAAAAATGCCGATGTCGTCCTAATTCACCAGGCCCCGAGATGACAGCAAATTTACATTTTTTAATTAAACTAGCAGCCAGTTTTTATGAGAGGGGGTTGGGTTATGCAAATCAAATGGTTGTGTACGGAAGATTAGGAGAGTTTGGGAATAAATTCCACAAATGCTAATAAAAAAAAAAAAAGGAAAGAGAAAGGGAGGGAGGGAGGAGAGAGAGGAAGAGAGGACATAGTTCCATTAGGCCCTTTTAGAGTGATTTCCCTGGGGGAGGGAGGGGGGAAGGGGAGATGGAGGAAGCTTTCAGACACAGGTAAATCCATCCTGCAGTTGGGAAGCTCTCCGGGATTAGGCCCCCACCAGGCTGGTTCCTAGGCCCAGAACATAACTGGAAGCCGGGGTGAAAAAGGCTGTGAAACAGTAGTAGATTGTTGAGAAGGAACTTGCCCTTGACTGCTGAGGACCTGGTTGTAAGTGCTCTTTCTCTTCTTGAGAAAGGGAGGGGCTGATCAGGGCTAGAGCTGTCTAGTAAAGGATCCAAGGTGGGCTGTGCCAGGTAAAGGCCCAAATAGGCAAGAAGGTACATTCAAAGGGATGGCCGCAGACCGCAGGGGGAGCCGGTGAGGGACAGCACTGCCCGCGTGACACTGCGGCTGCAGCCCTGTTGTCAAGGCCAGTCAGCATGGGGGACTCGGTTCCACTCACTGAGCCAGACCTGCTTCTCTTTCCTGCTCGGGCTCCCAGTCGGGACCTCCTCGCATGCTGGGCAGAACCCCCATAGATACTGGCCCAGGCTTCAGCTGTGGGAAGGCCAGGAAGGGTGGGGTCAGGGGCTGAGCCAATTTGGCTCATTAGCCTGATTCTTGGAGTGGAATTTCCTAGTAGCCACATGCTTTGAGAGCACACAGTCTTGAGAGAGGAGAAGAAAGGCTGCAGACTTCTTCCAGGTGGTACCTGACCCCAGGGAGCAAAGAACTTGCCTCTCCCAACCCAGGCCCAGAGTACTGCTCAGGGCCCTGCTGCCCTGCGTGTCAGCCCACCTCGGGACTCACCTCCAGAACTTCTGTGAGCTGCCGGTTCAAGGCCAGAATCTTGCCAAGAGTGTGGGCTTCTAGGAACCTCACTAGCTGTGGTTGTGCTTTTGACCCAGCATTCACTCGGGATTGGGAACGTTCTCGTGCTGTTTCTGGAGGAAGAGATTCCATGCCAGGTTTAGAGCAGAGCAGATTGCCCTCGATTTTCCTTCCTCCAGCTTTTACTTGGCCAGATACACCCACTCAGTCAGTCTAAGATGAGACCAGTCCCTGCAGTCAAGTTGGACACCAGTTTTGGCAGTCTGCTGCAAGGGTAGGTGCTCTGGTGCCATCTTGGCGGGAAGGAGCCACCAGAGCTGAGGACAGAATGGGCTGTCTCAAAAGCAGTGAGTTTCCTGGTACCATTAAAACAGAGGCTGGCTGTGCACCGGTTAGTGATGTTTGGAGGGACTTGAGTGTCAGATGACCTTCAAGGTCTTTGGTTCTCCCACTCTCAACTTGATTTTATTCCTTGGGGCAGTCTCGAAGGGGAGGGGTTGAGTGGACAAGGTGAGAAGCACATCATTTGGACCTTTCCTTTGGTAGAAAGCATTTGAGACCAGCAGCTCTGGGCTGTGAAGTGACCCTTTGAATCAGCCATAGTACTATGTATAGGAGGACATCAGAGCCAAACTCAGTATAAAAGGCCCAGTGAGGCAGGGAAGGCAGGTCCGAGAGGATCCTGTGGGAGACCCCACCCCAGGCCCTTTTTCCCTGGTATGCACCAGCCAGGGGAACCTATTAGCTCTCCTCTCCGAGGAAGGCACCGCAGCCAGTGTTAGTCAGAACTCATATCGGCCTTCATCTGTACTGCTGGTGTTCCTCCACCCCCAGCTGGGGAATCTGGCTGAGTTGCAGCTTGGGTTTTTATGATGGAAAAATAAAATAAATGGAGGCACCTTTGGAGGCTGAGTCACGGCAGCAGCATCTCCTCATTAAAGCTGCTGCCTCTGGCTCAGGTCCCTGCCCACTGCCCAGGCAGGGGATTGGGTGGAGCTCGGGAAGGCTCTTGGCCCTGACTGCTCTTCTTTCTGGACTCTGCCAGATTAGTGGTGTGCCCCAGTCTCCTCTGACTAGCCCACCATTCTCAGAGGGGTCAGGCCTTTTCTCCACTCCAGTACATCCCCCCAGGCCCCAAGCTTGTCTTTTAACACTGCGCTCCTGGGGCTGGACTTTAAACCTTGACCATCCTGGCTGTGGCTACCTCCTCCTCTTCCTCCTCATCTTCAGAGGGGGAAGGAAGTTGCTCTGTAGTAATTAGTGCCTGTGGGTCCCCAAGGCAAGCAGCAGCTGTTCTGGGGTAGCTTGGCCCGGGTACAGCGAGAGTAGGAAGAAGTCAGGGAGCAGGAAGGGGAGGACCAGCAGCCCCAGGGTGCAGAGGAGGAGCGCCTGCTTCCTTGGAGCAGCTTGGGAAAGGCAGCTGCTTGGTGGTCTAGCACATGCCCCTCTGGCTGCCTGACTATAGGTAACACCCTCACACTCCAGACTTCCTGAATGTATGTCCCCTGTCTGGGAAGAGACCCCATGCAGGTAGTGAGGCTCTCAATTCAGCAAACGACTGGGGAGCTCTTGCTGTAGGAGATGCAGAAATGAAGACTGCCTGGTCCCCCCAAGTTTGCAGGGCATGCCTGGTGGAGGGAAAGTGCTCTGTGGCTCCAGGCAGAGGAGCCAGGGGCGGGGCTCAGGGAGCTTTGTGAAGGAGTGGCCTCAAGGGACATCCCTTCTACCACCCATGCCTTCTGCATTCCCACCGAGTCTCTTGCATGTGCCTTGTCCTCCTCACGTCCTCCGAGAGCACAACTCTCACTTCCCATTCTGCAACCACATTTTTCTGCCTTTTTTGCCCAGGCTGCCCAGCTCCCTAAAGCCAGGCTCTTCCCGCTTACCTTTCTTTCCAGCCTCACACCCAGTTGGACCTGGAAAGAGATAAGAGATCAGAGGCTGGCTGGGAGCCTGCTGCTCTGAGGACCTGGTCATACCCTTAACATTGGTGTGCTAGGGCAGCACTCAGACTCAACGCCCTGGTCCCCAGGAGGCCAAGGCCACGGACCTTGTTTTCTTCAGCTACTGCTGCTCCTGATGGTGACCATTAGACGTTAGCTGCTGTGCTGACATCTGGGGCTCACGCCTTCCCGCTGTAAGTGCTGGTAGAGCTGACTGATGTCCTGCACCGAGTGCCTCCCCTGCCTCCCCAGCTTCTTAGTAGGGGCAGGAGGAGGAATGCAGGAAATGTTGGCCGATTCCCTCAGGATCTGGGCTTTAGCTCCTCGAGAGCTTTCTAGAGCCTGGTTTACAGGAAGGAGCGGGGCTGGGATTGGGGATGATGTGCAGGGGGCAAGGGGGCAGAAGGATAAAGATAGGAGTTGGATGGTCAGATGGGCCCCTCCCCCAGTAGCTACTAACCATGACTGTGGCTTGGGGTTGGGAGGGGCTGGGCTGGGAGGTCCATGTGCTGCCTGGTGGGGACAGGAGAGCAGTAGCCAGGGGCATCTGGGCGTCTCCTCTGCTTTGTCCCTTGCCCAACTCCATCTCCCATTTGCTTCCCCACCTCCAGAGCAGGCCTCACTGCACGTCTGTTCTCTCTAGTCCTGCTCTCCATTCCAGGACCCCTCCTGCTAGTCAGTCCCAGTGCAGGGTGTGATTCCAGAAAGAGGGAGCAGGCTCACACAGAGGGCCCAGCCCAGATTGCCAGGGCTTCTGACCTCTGCCCCATGACGTGGTGTGTTGGCTGTTCCCGAGCTGGCTGTGGGATCTGTTCTTAGAATGTCCCACAGGCCTGCCCTCTGGAGTCTCTCCCGACTCTCCTGGCCCCCTGGGCTCTGCCAGTGCCCTAGGTGCTTGGCTGCGGGGACCCTTCCTACAGCCAGGAGGGCCCTCTCTCACTGGCTCCGGGGCTGAGGCCAGGGCACTGCCTGAGTTGGAGGAGATGGAATGGATACATTTTGTGGCTTCAGAGACCAGGGATTCCCAGAGGTCACCTGGCCATTTCTTATAGGGCCTTCTCTGTGAACTAAGGAGGCCTCTGGGAGGGAACGTGTTGCATGAGAACAGGAGACTGGAGGAGCCAGGCAGAGCATTGGGTAGGGGGACTGCACTGCAGGGAGAAGGTAGGCAGTATCGAGGACGCCAGTAGGGAGAGAGACTCCTGGAAGATTGTGTCACCAGGAAGCATCTTGTCTTTTGCTGTGGCTCTCACCTCCCTCTAGCCCAGTGTCTGCCTCCCTGCTACCCCTTCAGCCCAGGAGCCCAAGGCCACGGGCCAGCCAGGGGGGCTGCCTGGCAGGATTGATGAGGTGCTCCACTGCCCAGCAGGGGGCGCCCCACTGCATCTGCCCCAGTCCTTTTAGGATGAAGAAGTGTGGTCAGCACCTGGTCCAAGCCTTCTGGCCATGGGTGGGGGAGGGGCAGCCTACCCTCCCCACCCCCAGAGGTTCCTTGGCTGAGTTTGTTTTGCCAGGGTGACCTGTTTAATCATCTCATTTTCTGGTGGCCGTTTATTCCTCGTTTCCACGGTTACGGCCCCATTAAGGGGAGAAGCAATAAGGCAGAGAGTCAAACAGGTAATAAAAACATTAAAGCCCGTGTGCATGGAGGGAGGACGAGGCGGGGGAGGGGGCGCAGTGAGGCGAGACGGTCCAGGGAGCAGCCAAGGTAAGAGGCCACCCGCCTTGTTCTCCAGAGGCCCCCAAAGACCTGCTCCCCAAGACCCAGTACCAGCCCAGAACTGTCCCCAGCCCTTGGTCCCCTGGCAACAGGCTGTGCTTTGGGAGGTAAAACAGGAAGGAGAAAAGCAAAAGGGAGAGTGAACAAAGCTCCCCAGGACTATCCCACAACTGATTGTGTGACCTGTTTCCAGGCTCGTCCTCACTTGGTAGGGGTGGGGGATGATTTCTGACATTGTTTTGAGCTCTAGAATGTTTTTTCTGCCAACTTTATCAGAAAGCATATTTGTGGTGAGTGCTGCTAACAGGGCCAGTCTGGTGAATAAATATTCCTGGTGTGGACGGCCCTGTGACCTTGAGAGGGAAGAGCACAGCAGCATGGCCAAGGGTGTTTAGGGAGAGGAGGGCCAAGTGGCCAAGGGCCCCTGTGCTGGGTGGGGAGGCCCCCTCCTAGGATGGGGTAAGGTGGGGGCCAAAGGGTTGAGTTTGTCCCCAGCAGGCTCTCACCAGCAGTGTGGTACAACAGAAGCTTAAGTGACACAGAGCTTGAGCTGGGTTGTATGACCTGCCCATTGGTGGGCAGGCTGGGAGCCCTTGGCATTGCCTCCCACAGAGGAGCTGCTGGCAGATTCTCCTAAGGGCTCTCTTCCCCTCATAGACAGAAGCGGAAATGGAAATCAAATCTCTTGCCCAGTCCCTCTGAGCCTACGGGCACAGGCCTACCTCCCAGTGCACCCTCCCTGTCCTCCCTGGGAGCTTCCTAGGTGTCCCTAGCCCCTCTGCTCTGCCCTCCACATTGGTGAGTGAGCAGAGGAGGTGGGCTGACCAAGGCCAAGGTCTTCCTTTAGCGAGCGGGGGCATTGGGTAGGAGTGGGATGCCTGGGGATGCTGAGCCAGCCGCTCAGAGAGGAAAGAGCAGAGGCTTGTTCTCCCCAGTGATCCAACCCAAACTCACGACGGTCTGTGCCTCCAGTGAGTCATTTGAAAGTTGACTTCTAACTAGAGGGGGAGAAAGAGAGAGGAAGGTATGGGAAATGGGGGAACCCTCTGGCTGGGAAATGTGTCTTGGGAATGGGCCTAGATGAGTTAATATTCCGATCAAACAATTAAAAATAGAAAATGCTCCCGCGGCACCAGCTGCTGAGGCTTTTCAGCAACTGTCACCAGCGGGTTCATGGGGCAGGTGTTGCCGGAAAGGAGTTTTTCCACAAACGGCAAATATCAGAGATTACAGGGTGTTCCCCACCTCCCTCCCAGGACCAGGACAGGTGTTTAGGGGCTCCCAGTTTTCCCAGACTCCCCTCAGGGGCCTGGAGCCAGGGGCCTGTGCAGCTTCAGGGCTGCCCTTCTCCCCTCCAGGGCCCGGCCACAGTGGTGAAGTCATCACCAGATGCCTTGGTAATTGCTTTAAGAATCTAACTTAAAATAAGATGAAAACTTATAATCCTGAGTAAGGAGTAATTTCCCATCTAATAGTAAATTAATGAAAGGATTATACCAGGGGGCCTGGCTGGGAAGCCGTGCTCATCTGATTAATCCAAGGGTCTCAGGCAAAACAGCTCTAGGCCAGGAGGCTCCTGAACCTCAGGTCGGGTCCCACTCCCTGGACTTCTCTTGGGCTCCGCCGTGGCCACCTGAGTTGAGAGGATATGTTCTGTGTGTGCTCACAGTCCCTCTCATTGACAGGGACCAGCTTTTCAAAACTCACGTGTGGGAGAGTCTCAGGTCTGACCTCCCATGGGCATGAGAAGGCCCAATGTCATCAGTTTACGAGGAGAGAGAGTGTTTCATTTGGCACCTGAGAATGTGGGACCTCAGGGGCAGGTGCTAGTTAGAACTCTGGGCAGTGTCCAACTGCCAGACCAAGCAGTCAGTTACATGGTGATCTCGCAGCAGGGTGACCAACCACCCCAGTTTGCCTGGAAAATCAACTGGAAAGACCCATGTCCTGTGAACCCCTTTAGTACCAGGCAAATTGGAAGGTTGGTCAGCCCTGTTTGGAGGCAGGAGGGTGGGCTGCTTGACACGACCATCCCTCTCTCAGAGTCTCAGAGAGCCCAGACACCTCCTGAATAAAATACATCTCTGTCCAGGATGGGTGACTTGCCACTGGCCCTATCTGAAACCATCCTGCACCAACCAAGACTTGCTCCGTGGGCTGCTGGATTCCACTAGGTGCATGTGTGCTCGAATGGGCATGCGCACACCTCTCCAGGCATGAAAGGGCACTACCTGAAAGCCTGACCAGCCCAGAAAGGGCTTGAACTGCAGCCCTGCCCCTTTAACACTGAGCCTTCTCCCCCCATATTTCGTAGCCCTGACAGGGCTTCTGGAGAGGACGTGGATAACGCAATCCCCCAGCCCCCTCCCTGCCGTGAGTTTACCCAGCGCCTTCCTTCCGAGAGAGCCCCACCTAACATCCCATCTCTCCTCTGAGTGAGTTCCCTCGGAGGAAGACAAAGAATTGTCCCATTTCACAAGTGGGAAAACAGGAGGCCCAGAGACACTGCTGGGTTTGTTCCCAAATGCAGAATGCCAAACGATACGGTGTGGGGCTTCCCTGAGGACTGTTCCGAATGACAGCATTGAGTGGAGGTTGCACAGGCTTCTATTCCTGGGAATTTGCTGTGCTGTCTGGCCCGTGTCCCCAGACATCTCTGGGCCCCATGTATATCCCACCTGTACTCTGTGGCCTTCCCTGCAAGATAAAATGTAGTTGATGAAAATGCATTTTGAGTCTCCTTTTCAAAGGGATCTGATACTGCCCATCTGAGAGAAGGGGGTGCTCTTGTTTGTCCGCAGGGAGGGGTTGTTGGTGGTTGGAACACAATCTGACTTCTCTCTCTGGTGAGATGGGAGTGAATGGACGGGACGTAGGGCAAGCCGGGAAGCACATCTAAATGACTGGGCGTTCCCCTAGGAGGCGGGTTCTTAAATGAGTGTTTTTTGGATATGTTTCTGTGTAAGCAGAGACTTTGCTGGAAGGGAAGTTGGAGATGTCTCCCCCTGGTTCATTGGGAGACCATTTCGGCTCAGCTCAGGGCCGGTTATCCCCACGGGCCTTCATTGCTACTGGAAGTAACAGGCTACCTTGGGAACACACAGGATGAACTTGCTGCTTTGCAGACAGCTGTCCCCAAGTGGGGTTTTAGCCTGAGGCTGTATTGAGTTTGCCCAGGTCTTTTTGCCTGTGTGTAATTTGGGAGAGGACCCGGCTTCTTTCCCAGTGTAAACCACCCTGTGCTTTCGGAGGTGAGGAACAGCCAAGTGTTCTTGGGAACGCTTGTACTGGTCAAGTGTCCTGTTCCACCCTTCCACCCCACACCTACCCCCAGCCCAGAGGGAGGAATTATGGGGCAGTAGGACTGAGAACTCCTAGTCTAAACAACCCAGGAAAGCACGCTCAGAGAGAGCCAAGCCAGAACCACAGATGGTGTGATCCGGATTGTAACTGGGAGGATGGGGCTGTGAATGTTGGATGTTAGGTGGCAGTTGCTGTTCAAGCAGACAGATTGGTGGCTTCCAGGCTGCAGGGATCTGAGCGGGCTGTCCTTTATTTATCTTCTCTTGCCCTGGGGTGGGGGACACACTGGAAAGCCAGCAGTGGGAGCAGGGGCAAGCCAGGAGCACCCCTGCCTCAGCCACGCCAAGCACACCATCCCCGGCCGGCCAAGGTTCCAGCCCCATGACGGGGCCAGGTGGGATCACTTTCCCTGGGCTGTGGATAGGAAGGGTCACTTTGGGGTTCCTGGGGAGGCCTTCAGATGGAGTGAGAATGGAACTCCTCCCTCAAGAGCCCTGGGCAGGGCCAAAAGCCCAAAGAAGCCAGGGATGTTTTCTATTTCCAGGTCCCTGGGGGGGCCCAGGGGCAGATTGAGACAGGCTCCTTGCAGGGAAGGTGTTAACAAACAGCAGGTGATTAAACATGACAAGCGGTGACATTTCTGTTCAGGGTTCTCAGTCCCGGCAAAGCCAAGAATGAAGCTATAAACCCTGACATTTTGTGTTATGCACTGAGAGTTTTTTAATAGACCTCGCTCCCTCTTTCCCAGTCAACTTCTCTCTTCCTCCTTCACTCCCCCCATGTAGCCACTGCCCCCTTAACCCTCTTCTGCTCCCGTTCTGCCTGGACTCCAGGGGCCTTTCTGGGCCTGTGTCTTCAGAGCCCACCCCTGTACCTGCAGGGCCAGGTGGACCCTGCCCTCCACTTCTCTCCCTTCTCCTGCACCTTGCCTGCTGCCCTGCTCCCTGTGCCAGTGCCGCCACCCCCCCCCCCGCCTCCCCTCCATCTTTCACTCTCTCACCTCCTTTTCTTGGGTCCTGATCTCAGAGCCTCACCCTTAGCTGCGGCTGTCCCAGTTGTCTGGGACAGCAGGTGGCTGTCCCTGTGCCCTCTTTGTGTCCATAATGTTTTCAGACAGACTTGATAGTGAGCGTAGGGAGATTGTGGGGCTTGGTATGGGATTTTCCCCCCATCCTTTTTTCAATCCCCTTTTCTCCTTTTTGGGACAGGGATAGGAGGTGGAGGCAGGGAATTGCACTTCACTGCAAACAGTTGCTGGATTTATTCAGAAAGGGACTGGCCAGCAACAGTTGTTCCTCTCATAGAGAAATGTTCGAACAACTGCAGCCTCTTTTGTTCTCCAGGCAGAGTCCGGTGAAGGGCGTTTGGAGGTGAGCCTGGGGCTCAGGAGAGCAAGAGAACCAAGGGAAGGGGCATAGCTCAATCCCACCCGGGGGAGTCCCCCGCTTGCAGAGGAAAGGTTCCTGGAGCTCTGCGGGGGTTGGTCCAGAAGTCAGGCCATACCGCTGGGTTGCAGCTCTGCCCTAATGAACTTGAGAAACACTTGGTTTTTGTATTCACTCAGTAAATATTTATTGGGCCAGACACTGCACTGAAAAAGTGGTCCCATCCCATGGATCTTGCAGCTTAGTGAGGTAGAGGGCTGATTAAACAAGTTACTACAGAAATGCCACAGCAAGGAGCAGGGTGCAGAGGAAGGGGACAAACCCAGCAGGCTTCCCAAAGGAGGTGAAATTCAGTGGGGACCCCTGAAGGATGCATGGAGGAAGGGTACCCAGGCCCTGTGTTGAAGGAGCAGTGTTCCTGCCAAGGGAGCAGGGTGCTAAAGGCATGGCGGGGGGAGGCAGATGCTGCTCACCTGGGAAGGCTAGCAGGTGGAGTAGGACCTGGGCTGTGCCATTCCCCAAAGGGCTGTGCCCTTTCATCTTTGAGGCACTGACCCCAAACTTGCTCTTCCATCTAGCCTTCCACCATCTTGACCCACCTGGCCAGGCATGGTGGTCAGGGACAGAAGGGGGCTGAGTTCAGCCCTTTCCCAGTGGGAAGGGGGTGCCAGGGAGTTAGTGAGGGCTCCCAGGCCCGGGGCTGCCCCTGCCTTTCCCTTTGCTGATGACTCATGGATGGTGAGGCAGGAGGGAGGATGCAGACCTACATGGAGGGGGCCATGGGAGGAGCCTGGCTGGGATCAGTGTCTATGTGTCTGCCCACCTGCCCTTCTCACCTTCACCTGCTGACCTCGGGGCTCAGTCAGACTGGAGGTGGCCTCCCCTCTGTGCTCTCAGTGGTGTATGAAATGCTTGACTCTGTGCTCCCTGGGACCTGAAACCATTCCCCCAGGATCCCTAGGGCCAGAGGGGGCAGTGCCAGTAGGTACTCAGGATGTATTTGAGAAACTCAATGGAACTAGGAGGAAAAGGACCTGAGTTAATCCTTAGAGCAGGACCAGTTACGAGCCTGTGGATTGACCCGTGGGGCCCTGGTGTCCAGAAGACAGGCCCCAGAGGTCCAGGGTCGGCTCTTTCCCCCACCCCCAGAGCTAACCTCACCCCCACCCCAGGCCTTACTGTAGCCATGGGGCAGCTGTAAGGCCTGCTGCCTCGGAGGGGCTCTCCAAGCCTGTAGACGCTTCTCCCCACCTTGCTCAGCCTTTGCCCAGAGGTCGGGCCCAGGACACTTGACCTCCACGTTGGCTCTCTGAGAAGGAAGAGCAGGTCAGCTTCTTGTCCTGAGAACGACATGAAGGGTCCAGGGCAGGCTTCAGCCATCACTCCTCTTGCCCACCCTACCCCACCCAAGCCTTTCTGCCAAACTGGGCCTGGGTCCTTTGTCATTCACTTCCCAGAGTCCAGCCAAGAGTCCCTGAAGAACTGAGAGGCTCAGCCCTGTTCCCTCGATTGGTAGCTGGGCTGGGGCCATGCTGAATGGGGAGGGAAGGGGAGGGGAGTCCCAGAGCCAGGACTTGGCCTGCTGCCCTGTAGATCCGGAGCCAGGTTTTACTGTAATCCCTACATCCTGTTGCAGATCCTTAATCAGCTGGAGCCCAGGTTGGGCTGGACCCTGTGGTGACACTTGGGGCTGTAGCAGGGAAAACCTGAAGTGGAGCTTCTGGACTTGGCGTTGGGGCTGCGAAGAGGAGGCAGGTGGAGGGGAGGAGAAGGGAGCCAGTGTAGGCCCAGGATGTGGACAGAGCCCAGACCCACCACCCACCCAACCCGTGCTGAGGGTGGAGGAACAGCTGTTGCAAGCTGGGAACCAGGGCTACGGGAGGGGAGGAGGAGCCCGTGTGGGGCCCCCAGGAGAATGCCAGAGTATGTGGGGGCTACTGCATTGCCTTGCAGCACCATCAGACAGCTGGCCCTAGGGTTGCTCTGACAGTGAGCAAGACTCCAGCCGGCAGTCAGCGCAGGGAACCCTGGGCGACATTGGTTCCAGGGGTCTGTAGCGACTGGGGCCTAAATCCAAGGCTGAGAGTGTTTCTGCACTGCTGGAAGGGGACCCTTCCTGAGGAGAGGTGAGGCAGAAGGCCCAGGAGACCTGTCTGCCTCAGGTTTGGGCAACCAGGGACTAGGCTGTCTGGGAAGCAGGAGGGGCCCCTTAGCAGGGAAGTGGGATCCTGGGGTCCGCCATTCATTCTGTCAAAAGCAGCAGGTCCTGGTCTAGAGCTCCACCCCAATTCCCGGGCCCTTTAGTTCAGGGCAGCCCTGCAGTCCTGCATTGATCCTTGGGGGAGTCAGTGGCAGAGGGGAGTGTCCCTTCTTGGACATCAGCTCCTCTCAGCCCAGCTGGGCTGGCCTGAGGAGCAGTGGTGCAGGAGAATGAGGGGAACCCCACAGGCCAGAGATAGCCAGAGAGCGGAAGCAGGAGCGGGCTGGCCTGCAGCGGGCAGGCAGGCGGGCGTCTGTCCTGCTAGGGGCCCAGGCTGGCTCTGCAGACAGCCTCTTTTCTATATGGAAATGAAGAATTTAGGCTAATGGAGCTCAACCATCTCTAATTTTGCGATGGCAGGAGGATTTTGATTGAAAGTAATTAAGCAAGCTAGCTGTAAAATTAATTAAAGCAAAAGGGGGGGATTTTTTATTGGATTGGATAGCGATATAGCGTCTGTCAGGCGGGGGACGGATGGGGGTGACCTGAATCCTCTGCCCTCCCCCCTCCCACTCGGGACGTTTATGTCACTTTAATCTCCTTACAGCGGCTGCTGTGCATTTGTTTGAAATAATCAAGGAAATATGGTCAGAAATTGTCAGCTTTCAGATCTAATTTACCTGACGGCCCCTGCGCGAGCCGGCGCGGCCCAGGGAGTGAGTGTGCGTGAGCGGGTGGGGGAGCTGAGTGGGCGCGGAGGACACTGAGCTCTTCAGTCCTTGCCCCAGGCCCCAGACACCCCCGGAGGGGTGGGGGGTGCTGCTGTGGCCAGCGGGGCACCTCCCTGGGCTTTGCCCCTTTCTGGAACAGAACCCCACCCCCACCCACCTGCTGCCTCTTCCTCACTCTGTAACCAGCTTTAGGGTTTAGGGAATATAGGATTAGGGAGGTGGCTGTAATTCCTTATTCCAGATGGCTGACAACTGCTAAAGCCCTCCACCAGAGCCACAGTTTTAAAAATACTCCTAAATTAGTCCCCTCATGTCATCGTCATCATCGTCGTTGGCCTCAGCAAAGGGATTGTGGAGATGCGCTTTAGGGAGGGCGGGGTGACGTGTCATCCACAGTGTCCCTCTGCCACCTACTGCCCTCCCACCTCCTCTCCTGGGGCTGTGCTTGCCATCCTGGGCCTCTCTGGTCCAGGCCCATCCTCTACTTCCAGGAGAGTGCTTGCCTGTTTCCCCTTCATGGCACAAGTCACAAGGGCTGGGGCTCTCTGTCCCTGCGAAAGAAAGGCTCCTTCCCTTTGCCACACGTGTCCTACCCATTTCCAGAGGGTAAGCCAGGCCACAGAGCCAGCCTCCACTTCACTGCATTGGAGAGCTGGGGAGCCTGACTCCCAGATCTTTCACCGGGAGGTTCAGAGCCATTTGGGGTCCTTGCCCAGGTGGACCAGTGTATGGCCCAAACCCTCCTCAGTTAGGAGTCCTTGTGGTATTTGGGACCCAAGGGCGCTGGAGCAGTCTCCAAGGCTGCGGGAAATTCTCCTTTAAAATAGAAATGTGTAGCAGTTTCATCTGCTGAGTGTGAGAGGGCTCAGACTGGAATTAGGTTCCTAGATCTGTCTAGTTCTGATGAGTGAGTGACCTGGGCTTTCGCCAAGTCTCTCAGCCTCTCGGGCCTCGGTCCCCTTCTAGGTCTAAAGTTCTGTGCAAATCTGGGACAGCCTCCACCCTGATAGTTGTCCCTTCATCCCGAGGGTATGTGGGTCCTGAGTGTGGGCTGCCCTTGGGAACGCGTGTCTAGCCAGAGCTTCTTGCATGCCCCACGTGGGGCTCTACAAACAGCAGGTTAGGATGAGCAGCTACCCACCTTCCAACATACCCCTTAAGAGCCTCTGTCCCCACCTCCCCTTCTCAGTGCCACCCAGACACCCTCTGCCTAGTCCTCTGCCAGTCTTTTTCCTGACCCTGAGGGCACCTGCCCTACCCCCTCCTGCTACATCGAAGCTTTGGAGCTAGGTGACTCAGTCTGCCTCCTCCAGCAGCGAGGGAGTTTGAGCTCCTGTCGATCTTTCCAGCCTGAGCAGAGCAACTGGAGGCTTGGGAAGCATCACCTTCCCCCTTCCTAAGTACTCCGAATCTCGACCCTCCTCTCTCCCCTCACCATGAGTCACTCATCTTGTGTGTGTGTTGTGGGGTAGGGTGTGGGAAGATGGAACCCCAAGGAGCCCTGCCCAGGAAAGAGGGAGCGAAAAGCTGCTGGCTGTCCTTACATCCTCAGGGCATAGTCCTGCGTGCTGGAGCCTGGACAGCACTGTCTTTGGGTCCCTGCACTCCGCTGGCTGGCTGTGCTCACAGGGCTTTCCTTGCTAAGAGGCAGTGGCATAGATGTGCAGCATGGGGCTCAGTCAGAGCCGGGGTCCATGCCCTTTGTGCCCACCAGCTCTCCAGGACTCAGGGCCCAGGAGATAGGAGGTTAGAAAGAGAGTCTCTGGCCCCAGCCCAGCATCTCACCTCCACGCCTGGCTCACAGCTGCTCACGCTGGCCTGTGCTGCTATAACACTGGGGAGACCAGCACGGGAGCCTGACGGGGTCACTCACCCTAGACCAGAGCTTGTTTCGGAGCCTGGTGCTGGGCCAGGGCTGCTGATGGCAGGCTCCAGGGGGACACGGGGCACTGCAGAAAGAGGATCCCCAGACAGGCCCAGGCAGGTTGGTGCACTGAGACACAGAGGGAGATGGGGAAGCCCAGGAGGAGGGAAACTCCTTTGTCCAGGGGAGGGTGGCAAGGCCTCCTCACTATTCTCAGGATGTCCCTGAGTTGACCCTTTGCCCTAGTGGGAAGAACGTATGTTGGGTATGCTCTACTGAGAAACCCTTCTTGGAACTAACCCTGTGTGTCGAGGAGAGAGCTTGACTCCACAGTGGCTCTCCTTGGAGAGGAAGGACAGGGATAGGTGGTGGGCAGGTGAGGACAAGGCTGACCATAGCCCTGAGATTGTCAGGCCAGAGGACAACCCTGGGAGAGCACATCCCCTCCCCAGTATGGCCTGTGGCAGCCAGGCCCACAGAGTCTGGGGGAGGGAAGGAGTCAGAGGGCAGCTTGGGGGACTGGAGGGCCAGGACCAGCGCAGCAGCACTGTGGTGTCTGTCACCTGGCTGGCATGGGTTTGTCGCCACCCCTGAGATAACACATCGATTGTGGCCACTGAGGGGCCCTGTTGTCCCACCTTCCCTGGCCCCTAAGGCTCTGAGGAAGACGCACTAAGCAGGGGGCCCAGGTCCAGATGGAATGCTGGCCTGGCTGCTGGGGATGGCACCTTGTTCAGCCTGCCTGTCCCCCTGCCTTCCCCTGTAGCCAGGTGTCTGAACATCTGGGCTGGACTTATGGAGGGAGAAAAGGTGAGGCTGAGGGTAACTGGCCTGGCCCTGCCAGCCGCAGGCTGCTCTGGCTTTAACCAGCTCGCCAGGCCCAGCAAACCTTGAGGAAAGAGAACTTCCCGCCAGGAGTCCACCTGACCTAGCTAGCTGAGTGCCTTCTCCCATTAGTGGGGGGCCTGGCATCTATGAGGCTGGTTGGTCTCCCTCTCCCAGAGGGAGGAATAGAAGGCTTTTCCCCTGAGTCCTTACTCATGCTTAACAGGGGCCAGTGGCTTCAGAAGAGTTCTGGTGGTGCCCTGGCCACGGGAGCCAGGGGGTAGCCAGTGGGGAGGTACCTGGCTGACTGGGAGGGAAGCCCAGAGTGGCTGAGGTCTAGCCCCAGAAATCATTAACTGCAGGGTCTTGTAATGCCCACAGTGCTGGGGGAGCTGACACCGCCCCCAGCCAGGTCCACGCAGAGGTGGCTGGATGTGACGCGGCACTGGGCTCCCAGAAGTGTCTGAGTCCAAGCTTCGCCCCTCTGGCCTCACGAAACCTCCTCACCCCGGCCCATGGGTTCCCTGTGCATGTTAGACCACCTCACCTGCTCACACCGTGCCCACCCTGCTGCCCCGGGACCCTCACGCCTTCCCTCCAGTGTGCCTCAGGTTTCTTGCCCTTTAGGCCCGAAGTCTCCCTGGCCCAACCCTGGCCCCGTCCTCTGTCCCCCCTGGCTTCACAGTCACATTTTGCTGCCAGCGCAGGGCACTGAAAAACTGCTGGCACTGCCAAAAACCCTGTGTGCGCTATGACTCCCCAAACATCCCTTTATTTTTATTGTTCTGTTAATTACTGTTTAAACTTTAATAAGTCACTTCGTCAGGAGGGGGGACCTGCCGTGAGCTTTTCTGTGCAAACACGGGCCGGGAGTGACTCGGGTGTAATATAACCCTTTATGTGATGTGGGAATGTTTAGATTGTAACAGAAACTTGTTATTTTAATGACAGTTTGGGGGGGTGAATCTGAGCACAGAAAAAAAGGAGGGGTGGGCGCTCCCCTCGCATCCCCACCGAGGGCTCGGCGGTCTGGCCTCTCCTGGGTTTCTCCCGTGCTGCCGCAGCAGCGGGACCAGGAGGCTCTTCCTGGGCTGCCCACTGGCCAGCTCTTGACAGAGCTGAGCAGGCAGGTGGGCTCGGAGCGGGAATCGGGCCTGGATGGCAGGGGCAGGTGAGGTTCCAAGGAGAAAGTTGGGCTTTGGGGATGGAGGAACAGGCCCTCAGGTCCCTGGGCAGAGGCAGGCAGGGCATGCGAAGCTGAACTCTCCACCCTCGTCGCCCCCACAGCTATGGGGGAGGAGGCAGCCTTCCCTGCTCCCCAGGAGAGGACTCTGCCCATAGTCACCATTAAGCGTAGTGGCAGGCACCATGCGCTCCACAGCCCTGTGCCAGGCACGTTGCCGCACTGGCCCCTCAGCTATGCTGCATCACAGATGAGGACCTGAGGCCCAGGGCAGAGGAAACTTGCTTACTGTGGTAAGCTTTTAAAAAGAGCATGTCTCTAGAGTTGATTTGTCTTCTTTGGAAGCTTCGGAAGCCCAGGTGCCTGAGTGTGGTCTCAGAGGGTGGGACGGTCCCTCCGTGGCAGTGCTGGGTAGGGCTCAGGCCCCACACTGGGGTTCAAGATCGTCCTCATTAGCCAGTGGGGAGCTTGGGTATGGTTCACCCTCACATCCCTCCTCGCTCCTATCAGAAGGAGGAACTGGAAGGTGAGGTCAGAGGCACACTAAAGTCTGGGGACAAGGCCACTTGCCATCTTCCTCACAAGGCCTGCCTCCATATCCAAGGAAGTCAGGGGTTCGGGCCCAGGGTAGGGATGATGGTGGCCGATGCCCCTGACTCTACACCCAGCGGCACTTCTGTGCCAGACCTGCTTCCAGAGCAGGGACACCTGGGGAGGGCACCTTGCTCACCACACTAAGCAAGTACCGTCTGTGGGGCACCGGCTGGAACCTCAGAATACCTTCGGGCCTGTTTCCCTCCTTTGTCTCCATTCAGTCCATCTGTCTGTCTGTCCATCCACATAGACAAGCTTCTGCTCCTGGCACTGGAGTGGCAGAAATGAAAGAGCCCTGTGCTTGCCCTCAACGGCCGGTACCTGGTTGGAGTTAGTGAAGGGGTGTCGGGAGGGCAGGACTGAGGGGGCCCACCCCATCCAAGGCCTGTGTGGTCCCGTCTGGCCGAGGACGGAGACCCTTGCACTCGAGCTGGCTCTGCCGTCCACCTCTGTGCTGCCTCCCGAAGGCACCACTTGGAATCAGCCCCTGCCTCCCCCAACCTCCTGCTGGGCAGCGCCAAAGGTTCAGGGACTGGGTTCACTCAAGCTGGAGGTGGGAGCCCCCCAGATGGCAGCAGCAGCGTAGGCCACGAATCGCTGAGGTTTTCCTTTTCTGAGCAGCGCGTTTCCCTAAATTGTCTTTGACTGCGTGCATGGGTAATGAAAGTTTATGCCCTTGTTAGAAGGACAGGCGGCCAGTTCCAGTTAGAACTGGGGCTGTCTCCCTGCCAGCCGCCTCAGCCCCCCTCCCCAGCAGGAGAGAGACGCGTGAGAACAGGAGAGTGTGTGTGTGTGTGTGTGTGTGTGCGCGCGCGCACGCCGCGTGTGCACGCGCACAACCTCCCCCTCCCTGGTGGATAAGAAGGCTGTTAGGGGAAGGGAGAGGGGCTGGAAAAAAAAAAGAAAAAAAATTTCCATATTTGTGTAAGTTGCTTTAAAAGCATTTTATCATGTCATAAAAAAGGGAAAGTACTCTCAGAAATTGATCCTCTACGCCAGCCCATTGGACAGAAGGACGTTGGGATGTTAATGGCCATCCTGCTCCAGGGTGGCTTATTAAAAAATTTATACATAAATGCTTAAAATTGCATAAATTATTTAAAAAAAACCAACAAAGTAAGCAATTTGAATTCCCTCTTTTCCTTCCCTTCGCTCGGTCCCCCTTTTCCAGCCCCTCCTCGGGGCTCTCCTGGTCCCTGGGCTCCTGTCCCTCCACCAGGGCTTTCCCCCTCTTGTCTGCACTTACACGGCGCCCCCGACGCCAGCCACCCTCCCTCCTCCAGCGTTCCTGGCCTCACCCACAAATTAATGAAGCAGCCATCCCACCACCAAAGACTCACATGCACACGCACTAATAAAAACACCGCTAATAATGCCCCAAATCGCGAAATTAAATATTAAGGCCAAAGCAGGCGGACGTGGAGCGGGGCTGCCGCCACTGCCACCGTAGCCAAAGTTGGAGCTGATGAGTGTGTCTTTCGCAGGCGTGGAATGTCACCCACACATCCTGGAGACTGGAGTGGGGAGTTTTATGATGGTTTTTCATTGATTTGTTTCCCCAGCGCAGCTGCCGACCTCTATTGAGGGACAAACATAATCAGCACTGACGCAAATTAGATGGTTATTCGTTTTGAAAATTGACAGAAAAACAATAAAAAAGATGAAATGCTCCCAAATCAATAGATATAATGAAATTCAAATAATCCGAGAGATGAGGTCTCCATGGCAACTGATAATGTGGAAAAGAAAACAATTTAATAAAGGACAGACACACTTTGAAAACAGATTGGGCCCGGGGAGGGGGGCGGGCCGGCGGGCGGAGGGCTGGAGCGAGGGCTGGCGAGTGAAGGATCACTGTCCGTCCCAAGGACACCCGCCATAATTAAGCGAGGCTTTCGGCCCCAGAAAGTGCAGATTCAGGTTTTAATACACAAAATTATTTCAGGAGCAGTGAATCGGAAAGTCGTTTGTAATGACCTTCCTGAGAGGCCCGGGCGCGGGGCATGTTGGAGGCTGGGCGGCGGGGCGGCTGAGTTATGGCATATTTGTGTTTTTATAGTGCGGAGGGGAGGGGGTGGTGGGGGGGAGGGGGGAGAAGGTTAAACAGTATTTACAGCTCAGTTGTTTTCGGAGAGGAAAGAGAAATAGAGTTCATGGGGAGATGCGGCAGGCGAGTGAGCCCGGGAGGCCTCCCGGGCCAGCGGGGAGAGGAGGTGGGCCTGGGCAGGTCTTCTACCTCGGGCTGCCAGCATCCGCCTTGGGGACCCAGAGGAGACGCCTCCCCCACTCTAGTCCCTGGTGTGGCTCAGCTAGTGGGGCCTTCTAGGTGTGGGTGGGAGCCTCTGCCCAGGCTGCATGGACACCCAAGCCACACCTTCTCAAGTAAATGGCGGGCATCTCTGCAGTCACTGTGCAGAGGTCACTCTGAACAGTCATCCTAGCCCTGCACTTTCCAGTTCTCTGCATGGCAGCCGGCTACCCGTTTAGATGGTGCTGCCCTTCCTGAGCCCATGCCAGGTCTAGGGTGTGCCCAGCCTTGGGCATAGTCAGTGAGGACCTAGGGTGACAGCATGCCCCATTGCAGTGGCCCGAAGTTTCCAGTCTCCCAGCCAAGTACCTACCTGGGGCTTTCAAAAAGGAAAAGCTCACACCCTTTGGGTTTGGCTGGTGGCAGGGAGGAGGGGAGGGAAACACATCCCCTCTGCAGCCCTCCAGAGCCATTTGCCCAGAGCAGGGCAGCTCAGCACAGCTCAGCATTGGCAGCCCTGGGGGCTCTAACTCCCTTCCAGAGGCACCCCTCCCTGAGGCTCTGCCTCTCCTCGTGGCTACAGGAGCTGTGTGTGTTATGTCCTATTACCATGACCCCACACAGCATTTTTTCCAGTTCCTGTCCTGCTCTATGTGTGCACGCGTGAATATGATACGATTGTGCAAACATAGAGACGCCTGAGTGTGTGTGTGCGCACACCAGCATGCACACCATCTGTGTGCATTTGCTCAGTGTGTGTGTGTTTTAAATCTCCCCTGGGTGGTAGCTCTCTTTTTTCTCCCCTTCCTGTTTGGCTGTGACCTGGGGGAGATTGATAGCCAGCCTGTGCGGTGGATGCTAACAGTTCCCCTGATTTATAGAGTTACTTACGCTAAGTGAGGCCACTTAGACGCGTCTGGATAGTAAACCTTTTAACTGGACTAAAAAATCATAATAAATAAATAAACAAAGGGGGACAAGCTAGGGCCCAGTGGCCTAGCACCCCTCCAGCTTGGAGCTGCTGAGGACCCTTGGGGAGCAGCAGCCATTCCTCCCACCCATGAAACTTGGAGGCCCTTCTGTTTGGCGCTGGGGACAGGATTGGGCCCAGGAGGGAAGGACACCCCTCTCCTAGGGGACAGGTCCTGGCTGGGGGAGGGGCCACAGCTAAAGGAGATGGGAGGAGGCAACTGTTCAGAAGGAGAGGGCTGGGGGGGCAGCAGCAGGGAGAGGAGGCTTGTGAGGAGCAAGCGTCCAGCAGCCTTTCCTCACTTCCAGACTTGCTGTCCTCTGGCTCCTGTACTTTTCACCACGGGAATGGCTCTTGTAATGACTTGTAAACTTCCGTTCCCAAACTGAACGGTCCACAACGCAGGAACCAGGGCTGCTTGTCATGCCGACTTTGTAGCCTCAGGATTCAGCTCAGGGCCTTGTCTACATGCTCAGAGTGTGTTGAAAGGACATAGGCACAAGACCCCAAAATTGGGCCCTGTGGCCTATCGAGTTCGTGCTCTTAGAGGGTAGCAGAGTGGAAGCTTCAGCAGCATGCATACCCCTGAGGCGCCAGGACACCTATTTGGGAGGCGGGGAGTGGGAACGTTTAAGACCATGACCTTGGACATCTGAACCTGGAGGGATAGGGCTCCAGCACTGACTGCGTGATGTGGGCAGTTACCAGCCTTGCTCGCTGCCTCTGCTTCCTCATCTGGAAACAGGGACAGGACAAGCAGCCACTTGGGGATGCTGGACACTGTTGTGGGCCCAGCACGGTCCCTGGCACAGAAGAGGTGCTCCAAATGTGCCAGCTGCCGTAGGGCTCTGGACACCATGGGCCAGGGCAACCACCAGAGTGGCCCCCCAAGCTGCCTGGCAGTGGGCAGACAGGGCCCTGGCCCACCCCCCACCCCAGGGGACTGGTTCCTGGCCCCTGCCTCCCCACCTCCTGATATACAGCGGGCATTAGGCCGCCCAAGGGGATACTGCATCCTTAGGAAGAAATATGTCCTCATTTTTCTTAAACACCGTTTCCACTGAGTGAAATGTTTAGAAGGGACGCGCAGGGAGAACTTTATTTCCTACCAGGGAGTTCAGAGCCACCAAGCAGAGCCCATAAAGCACCCGAAGCCTGGTAGCTGACAGGCAGCCCGGCCCCAAAACACATTACTCACGGGTGGGGAGGGGCTGCCAGGCTGCCCAGGCCCCTGGGACTGCCCCCACCAAGGCAGGACAGACAACTCTGAGACCCAAGGCCAGGGGCAGTGGGCACTGGGCCTCTCCTGCCCTGAGCCCAGGCCACCTGCAGCAGAGGGCCTGGCCCTGACCAGGTGAGAAAAGAGCAGTTCTTCCCCAACCCTCTGCCCCGAGAGAGCAGGGAGATCAGGGACGAGGGGCCCAGGTGCAGTTACAGGAGCCCCCCTTCCCCACCCACAGCTGGCAGGAGCCCTGGCCTCCCCAGCCCTCGGAGGGAGTGAGGAGATGCATGCCGTTAACGGGGCTCTTCTCCCGAGGCCCTCCCTTCATTCGATTTCTGAAGCCGGCTGATTTGAATATTTATAAATATCAGTAAATTATTTATTGTAGCAATCTGCTGCACCATTTTACCCATCGCAGTTAACACTTTAAGGGGCTCCGTGTTATGGGAACAGGAAGTGGGGGTGAGGAGGGGATGAATGGAGCAGGAGCCCCCACAGGGAAGCCTGGGACTTCCCAGAGCCAGCCCAGGAGCCCTGCGAGCTCCCGGCCAGGGGGAGCTCAGGCTCTGGGTGTCTGCAGCGCCAGGATCAGCATTCTCCTCTGTCAGATGGGACGGTGAGAGCACCTGCTCCACTGAGTCACTACAAGTCCTCAGATAGTGCCTGAAAAGGCCGTCAGCCAGTTCTTGTCCCTCTTCCCCCACCCCGAGCAGGGTCTGCTCTGCTCAGAGACAAGAACTGCCTACTGGAGGCTGGCTGAGCCTTGAGCCCTGGGAGGGAAGGTGCAGACTTTGGGGAACCGGGGAGGAGGTGGGAGAACAACCCACCCCTGCCCCAGACCTCCTGCTTCTCCTGGGCCAGGTGAGGTCTCTTGGCCTGGGGATTTCAAGCCCAGGAGTGGTACCACATTTGCCCACTGTCCCCTCCTAGGGCTCAACTGCCTTTTCCCAGGTCCATGCCTGCCAGGCCCTGTGCTTGGTGCAGACAGGTATACTCTCACCTTACAGCCCTGCAGCCCTTCTGCAGGGAGAGAGCTTGCCCAGGGCCAGAGCTAGCAAGGGCAGAAGCCAGGCCATGAGCTCACGACTCTGACCCCAGAGGCTAAACGGTAACCTGATGCTGTGTCACCTCCTGGGGTTCGCCCCAGACAGTCCAGAGCCACTGGGGCTGGAGGCTGAGAGATCCACCAGGAGCAGGGTGGGCTCTCTGCCTGTGTGCGGGTCTCAGGCCTGGCTGACCCGCAGCCGCCCCTCCCCTTGCCTGGCCTCCCGAGTCTGCCCATCCCTGGGTGAGCAGAGCAGGAGTCCCCTCGCCTTCCCACCCTCCAGCCCAAGCTTGCCTCCTGGACAGTATTGTTCCCAGAGGAAGTGTCCAGTGTAAATAGAGCAGCGGGCAGGCTGGTGGCGGGAAGGAGATGAAAGGGGCAGTGACAGGGCCGGGGACGGATGGCTTCCTTCCATTGAGGCCTGGCCACGGCGTTTATATTTTGGGGAAGAAAGTCAGAGGAATGTTTACATGGACAGGAGTCTGGGGTCAGCCCACGGGGGGCGGGGGGGTAGTCTATAGATCCCAGGGCCCTGATGGAGAGGCAGGGCGCTAGCCCCACGGAGAGGACCGGAAGGCGGCGGACAGCTAAAACCTCAGCTTGCACACCCCCCTCCTCACCCCGTAGCCCTGCACGCGTTGGCACTTACGAACCTAAGCCCTGCCTCTGCCTCCTGCCCCTGTATCCCAGACCCACACGCCTCCCTCCACTTCCACCCCTGGGACCTGCAGTAGAGTCAGAGGGAGGGCAACATCTGGAAGGCAGGTGGGCTGGGGCAGAGTGGCAGCTGGAGGGCAGGTGTGGGGGGAGTAAGCAGGAGCAAAGGGGCCTGGGGGCTGGGGGTGTGGGCTCTGGGCGCACAGCTGCATCGCAGCTGGTGGGGGCCCAGGCGGGGACTGAGCCAGGCAAATAGCCAAGATCAGGAGAAAGTGGGCTGGGCTGGGTGGGCTGAAGTGTGGGGAAGCTCCAGGATGGGTGGGGGCCCAGGGAGGGGGTGTCACCAGCAGCAAGTGCAGCCCTGGGAGCTTCTGCTTCCCTCTTCCTTAGGATAAATATTTATAGATTCATTTGCTGTCTGCCATACACACTTGGCTGCTTACCTCCTGATAAAAATAGTGCGGGTTCCCCCACTCCCACCCTTCCCTTCTCCGTCCAGGGCAGAGGTCAGAGGGGACCAGGTGAGGCCTGCTCCCTGTAGGCCTGTTGGAGGGAACCTGGTGTCAGGGAACCTGCTGCTGGCAGGCCCTGAGTGGAATGATGATTACAGCCCCCTGTCAGTGTGGGGACTTGGGTGTGGGCAGCACAGACTTGGAGGTGTGGACACACCTGGGTAGAGTGGGCAGGCATCCGGCATCCAGGGCTCTGAAGCAAGGGCCACGGGACTGGAAGTGGACTGAGCAGACCCTTCCCTGGGCTGGGCTGAGATCACTCCATCCCCTCTGGGCCAGGTGCAGCCGTACATTCGGGCAGCTGGCTACAAGGCAAGGATCTGGCTGGAGCCACTGGGCATTGTGTATATTGGGGGACAGTTATCTGTGGATATAAGTCAAGTCCACCTTGACTGCCGGGTGAGGCCTCCTGACAGACACAGGTGTTGCTGTTCCGTCTGAGTAGGCCCCCTGTTGGGTTTCTGGGTGCATGGGTGTTTATGGTGCTGATGTGATATGGTGGAGCCCCTTCCACCCATGGATCTGGGGAGCAGAGCCCCTGTCCTCACTTAGCCTTGGGACCTAAATGGAGACGCAGACACGTCCATTTCTCTGGTGATGGCCACTTGACCTAAGCCATGGAGAAGCACACTTTGATGGGGCTTCTTGTACACAAAGTGTGTGTGAGCTGAGACCCTATCTGCCAGGGCCACTATCCTCTGCCTGGCTCCACCACAGGATCTGACACATAGTAGGAGCTCACTAAATGGATGGATGGATGGATGGACAGGGGGATGGACAGAGAGATAAACATGTAGGAGGGTCACTCTGTGAGTGCATGTGTGTGTCCACCCTTGTCAACCTTTGGGGAAGATTCCAACCTGTATGGGTGGGCTTGCCATGTGCCCCATCTCCCTCAGGACCCTCAGTGCCCTGATCAGGGACAGAGTTTAGGCTGAGCAGCCTGGTTAGGGTTTCCAGCAGTTTGTGTCAGGCTGTCATGTTCAGAGATCAGGTGCTGTGGCTGCAGCTTCTGGGCTCCCTGTTAGGGATCTAAGGAACCTCAGCCTGTTCCAGCTGGGGCTCCTTGGGCTGGGAGGTGGACGTCCCAGGGCCAGCTAGGCCTTCTGAGGCTGCAGGAGGTGGCCAAGGGAGAGGAGGAAGAGTGAGGTCCTAGGACAAGCACAAGTGGCCCCAGGAAGGGCTGTGAGGAACTCCACTTGGACAGCTCTTGCCGAGGCCGGGGAAAGACTTCAGCAACAGGAAGTGGCCAAAGGTCCAGAGTGGGCTGTTGAGGGCCGAGGAAGACCCTGACAGCAGGGAGGGAGCTAAGGAAGATCGGAAGATCTCTGCTGTCTGGTGAGCAGAGGTGGAGTCAGGTGGGGCCCAGGGGCCAGGCCTGGCCTGGCAGGGGTGCTGCCAGGTGATGAGATACTCAGGTGGGGAAGGTGCCAGCCAAGTGCTGCTGGGACGATAAGGCCAGAGGTTAGCATAGGCTGGTTCTCAGGGACTCCTGCCCAGGGACACATGGTGAGATAGCGCGCTCACAAGTGGAACTGGCTGCCGGCAATGCAGCACTGTCACCTACCAGCTTGACCCCATGACCAGTTCCTTAACCTGCCTGGGCCATGGTTTCCTTGTGTGTCAAAGAGCACACCACCTCTCAGAAGACTATCCTGTGTATTTGAAGAGTCATTCATTCATTCATTTGTTCATTTACAGACTAGTTCTTGAGCCACCTACTCTGTGCCAGGCTCTGAGGATAGTGATTCTAGAGCTTGGCCCTGGGAGCTACAGTCTAGCAGGGGAGACCAACACGTGTCAGGCAATCTCAGGGCAGTTTGATGAAACCACAAAGCATCAGGGGACCTGCGGTATGGGGGTGCAGGGCTGTTCAGGTGGGCAGGCTGTGCTCAGCAAGCACACCTCTGACTTCCATCCCTCCTCCATCCCTGCAGCTGAAGGCACGCGGTGCACCGACCCGCCAGCAGGCAAGCCCGCCATGGCGGCCAAGCGCAAGGGCGGCCTGAAGCTCAATGCCATCTGCGCCAAGCTGAGCCGCCAGGTGGTGGTGGAGAAGGGAGCAGAGGCTGGCTCCCACACCGAGGGTAGCCTGCTGCGGCCCCGGGACAAAGAGCGTGGTGGCCCTGAGTCTGGGATGGCCCGGGCCCCTCGCAGCGAGGAAGACAAGAGGCGAGCAGTGATCGAGAAGTGGGTCAATGGGGAGTACAGCGAGGATCTGTCCCCCACGCCCATGCTGGGCCGCATTGCCCGCGAGGGCCTGGAGGTGCCACCTGAGGGTGTCTACATGGTGCAGCCCCAGGGCTGCAGCGATGAGGAAGACCACGCAGAAGAACCCTCCAAGGATGGCAGCGTCCTAGAGGAGAAGGACTCGGACGGGGCAGCCTCGAAGGATGACAGTGGCCCCAGCAACAAGCAAGCTTCAGGTGCGTGTCTGGCCTTTGAAGGAGGGGAAGGTGGGACGGGACACCATCCCTGGGGAGGCCCAGCAGGGAAGGGGCAGCATGTCCAGGGAGCCTTCCTCACCCCTGCTCCAAACACTGGCACCTTATCCAACCTGGTGAGGACTCCTGGTGGTCGGGGCAAGGCAAGAACTGGAATAGGGGGCACCCAGGGCGAGTGGGTCTTCAAGAAACAACAGATGGATGGACAGGTGGGGATGGATGGACAGACAGGATAGATGAGTGGACAGATGGTGGGTGGGTGACTCTGTTTACATACACCTGGAGAGGGGCGAGCCTGCTGGGGGCTGTAGTCCCTGGCCACGAGCATGGGGAGAACAGTTAATACCACGAACTGCACGAGCTCGGGAGGTTTCTCCCGGAAGCTTAGACGTGGCTTTGTTCTCCTGCCCCTCCCCTGGGCCTTCTCCTTCCCTAAGCCTCTGTCCCGGCCCTCCCAGGCAGGCCTGCCCAGGGCCATGAGGATGGCCTGCTGAGCCTGTGTATCCCCTTACTCCCAGCTGCCCTGGATGTGGTCCTCTGGCTGACCTCTTGCCCACGAGATGGCTGAGGCCTGGCTTTTCTCGTGTCTCCTCGTCCTTAGGACCCAGAGCAGCCCTGTGCACCTGCTGCTCCAGGGAGGGCGGGTGAGGGGGGCAGCACTGGGGCTGGAGCCCCAGGGTCTGGGCCTTTCTGTACCCCCAGCCTTCCTCCCAGGTTGGTGCCTGGTGCCCTGAGTCTCCCCTACCCTCTTCCCCCTGCAGCGAGGGGTGCATCTCCTCCCTGTGCGGGGAGCCCTGCGCAGCCACATAATTATGCATATAAGATATAAACAGAGCTGTTTAATTATCCTTCGCCACATCAGTGACAGAGTAATTAACAAACATTGCAAGATCAATGAGGAAAAGTGTGACCTTCAGTTTCCTCTGATAGGAAAAGCCCTTGCCGTTGCCAGACACAAGGTGATTGTGCTGGGCCTGAGGAAAGGAGAGGGAGGCGACAAGGGCTGCTGTCCCTTCCACCCAGGCCCAGCTCTGCCCACAGCCGAGGGCAGGCAAGCAGGCCTCCACTGTGGCCTCCACGGAATGGAGGGCTGGCAGGAAGCAGGGCTTCAATTGCCAGGGGCCTCATGGCTGCAGGCCTCCCCCTCAGTCCGACACCTGGGACAAGGCTCAGTCCTGGGCACTGGAGAGAGCCAGCCGGAGCCACAGCTGCCCACCACAGGCCTAGCCCCCAGGCCACCTTCTCTGGGCCCTGGGGCTCGGGGATACAGGCCTCTGGGACCCCTGCCTGGCCCCCTCCCTGCTCCAAGCTGCCTGTCCTTCAAAGCCCTCTGTTTCTCTGCCATATATAGCGAGGGCTCAGCTGCCTCCAGCTATTTTTAGCCTCTTTCCCTGGTCCCTGAGCCACTGAATCCAGCAGCCAGAGCCCACTCCTCCCAAGCTGGGCCCCCAGCCCTGTGTGGTTTAAGGTCAGGACAGTGGCTGACCCGCCACCCTGCCCTGAAGAATATCTGTCTGCTGGGTCCCTGCATCACTCTGCCTGCATGGGGTCCAGGCGGCTGCCTATGACAGTCCTTTCCTCACCTAGTGGGGTGCCAGCCCTTCCCAGGAGCCCAGAGCTTCTCCCTCCACATCCTGCTAGGTGTCTTCTCCTGCCTAGGCCCCACACTGCCCCATCAGACCCCTCCAGGTATGCTTCCAGAATCTGAGACCCAGCAGGCTTGCATGGGGGCCTGCTCTGAGTGTGCCCGAGTGGGCTGGCTTACACATGGGTGGAGAGAGTAAGGTGTCCCCTGGGGTCCTGTATGCATGCAGCCCTGATCCAGGGTGTAGCACATGTTCAGTGAAGGAATGAGTGTGTGCGTGCACTGGGGGTCCTGTGTCTGCTGTGGTGTTCAGTGGTGTGTGGAAGAGAAAGACCTCAGCATTGCAGTCTGTCTTCCACTGAGGACTGTCTTCCTCCCGGCATCCTGAGACTTGCCTTGGGGAGCTGGGTGTAGGGTTTGGGACACTTGTGTATATGTGTGTCTGTAGAATTGAAGAAAGTAGCTAAGAGTGCGAGCTTGTGCGTCTGAATGTGAGAGTGTGCGTGAGAGTATGTGTGTTATGTGTCTGTATGTGAGAGTATATGTGCATGTGAGTGCATGTGTATGCTGTATGTGAATATGTGTGAGTGTATGTGAGAGTGTGTGTGCATGTGAATGCATGTGTATGTTGTATGTGAATATGTGTGAGAGTGTGTGTGCATGCATGTCAGAGTCGTATGTGGGAGTGTGTGTGTGATTGTGTGTGTCTGGGTTTGTGTGCACGCACGTCACTGTATGGAAGTCCCTCCAGGCTTCTTAGTTTGCCTGGGCAGCTGGGCAGCACTTGGGCCCTGCTGAGGCTCCTGCTCTCCCCAGGTGACACAATCTTGTATGTGAGCACAAGTGACTGAAGGATGACAGGGGAGTTTGAAGGAGTCATCCACATCCTAAATCCTGGCCGGGGTTGGGGTCCTAAGTGCGTCTGGTGGGCATACTGGTACCTCTCAGCCCTGCTGTCTGGGACTGTCAGTAGCCTGGGAAGACTTGGAGGCCAAGAGTCCAGGTCCTGGGGCAGTCTTGGGGTGAGCCCCTCATCTACCGAGGGCATCGGTTGTGGAGGTCAGGGAAGGTCCTCCAGCTAGGCCACTCCTGCCCCAACCCAGAACGTCTCCCTCAGTGCCTGGGCTCTCTCCTGACTGCCTAGCCACCACCCACACCCCTACCTGTCCCTGGCCCCGTTCTCACCGGCCCCCACTCCAGCAGGCAGGTTGGGCTCTGGCCTTACTTCCAGTAAAATGACTTCTCTTTCATATTAGGCCAAGGCGAGAGAGCGGAGACATTTATGAAACTTTGTTTAATGTACTGAAAAGCCATCGGCCAGAACATTTAGGAAATTGATTTTCCTGGCATTGATGAACTCGTTTTATTTTACCCCAGTATTAATTACTTTTTTTTAAAACAAATTAATTTAAGAGTCGTAAAACCTAACAAGTGAGCCAAATGTCCATAGATCATGTCCTGCTCCACCCCCTCCCCACACTGGCCCCTCCCTCCATGGGTGGGGGCTCGCAGTGGAGGGGCTCCTTCCCTTCCTCCCCGCCTGCTCCCAGAGGTGACCCACCCCCTCCTCCCATGTAGGTGAGGCCTCCTCACTGCGGGACTATGCGGCCTCCACCATGACCGAGTTCCTTGGCATGTTCGGCTATGACGACCAGAACACGAGGGACGAACTGGCTAGAAAGATCAGCTTTGAGAAGCTGCACGCGGGCTCCACCCCTGAGGCGGCCACCTCCTCTGTGCTGCCCACCTCCGAAGATACCCTCAGCAAGCGGGCGCGTTTCTCCAAGTATGAGGAGTACATCCGCAAGCTCAAGGCCGGCGAGCAGCTCCCCTGGCCAGCCCATGGCACTAAGGCCGAGGAGCGGGTGGGCAAGGAGGTGGTAGGCCCCCTGCCTGGCCTGCGGCTGCCCAGCAGCACAACACACCTGGAGACCAAGGCCACCATCCTGCCCCTGCCGTCACACAGCAGCATCCAGATGCAGAACCTGGTGGCCCGTGCCTCCAAGTATGACTTCTTCATCCAAAAACTGAAGACAGGCGAGAACCTGCGGCCCCAGAACGGAAGCACCTACAAGAAGCCATCCAAGTATGACCTGGAGAACGTCAAATACCTGCACCTTTTCAAACCTGGGGAGGGCAGCCCCGACATGGGTGGAGCCATCGCCTTCAAGACGGGCAAGGTGGGGCGCCCCTCCAAGTACGATGTCCGGGGCATCCAGAAGCCGGGCCCTGCCAAGGTTGCACCCGCCCCCAGCTTGGCTCCTGCACCCCTCACCAGTGTGCCCAGTGCTCCAAGCACCCCTGGGCCAGGGCCCGAGCCACCCGCTTCCTTGTCCTTCAGCACTCCTGAGTACCTGAAGTCAACCTTCTCCAAAACGGACTCCATCACCACGGGGACCGTCTCCACTGTCAAGTAAGGCACTCCCCCTCCCAATGCCACCCAGCCCGGGGGCTGGGCTGAGCGAGAGGCCTCTTCCCCACACATACGGTGCACACTTGCAGACACATAACGCTGCACACATGTGCACAGGTACACACGATACTCGTGCACGTTTGCCCTTGCACCGACATTCACGTGCCCTTGTGCAACACTCACACATGGTTCCCAGACCTGCATACTCCGTATCTTCCCATGCACCCTCACATGCTCTCACACACCAGGTGCTGATGTGCACTGCGCATTTGCTCATGTGCATACCAGGGGCTGTGGGCACCCTCATTTGCCCATGACAGGCTTCTTCTGCCTGCTGCCGCGAGGGCCCAAGGCAGGCTTGTAGTGGCTAAGAACACTGCTTCTTGGGGGTGGCAGGGGTGGGTCCATGCTGGTGGCCTTCACCCCCAGGCTCAGAGCAGAAGGTAGGAGGCTGGGGTGGGGGTGTCTACACCTTTTCAGCCTGAACCTAGGGACAGGGAAAAGGCCTGGATGGTAAAATGATGGATCACGTGGGGCTGATCGAGACCCTTCCCCAAAACCCTTCCCTCCACATACCAGCATGGGAACCGCCAGACCCTGGGGGCTGTATACCTGGGAGCAGATCTTGGCAGCATCCACTGGCCTAAGGGTGCGGAGGTGTTCCCTCTGCCCCACTGCACTTGCCTAGTGCTGCCCTCCCCACGTCCCTCCCCAGGGGGCCTGGTGCCCTCCTGAGTCCTTGTGGGTCAGAGGGCCAGGCCTCAGCTTCTGAGGCTGTGCGCCTCAGTGAACGGACCCCAGTTCGACATGCCCCAGGTGGAGCCCTCCAGCCCCGCTGCTCTAGGTGGCCCTGCCCTCACCGGAGCTGGTCTTGTTGAACCTCTGCCAGGCTTCTGCCAAGGGACTTTCTTAGTCCCATCCTGAGTGCCTCAGAACACTGCAGAGCAAAGGAGAGAAGGGCTGGGCCCCAGGGCAGGGAGCTGCCCACGACGCTCCTGGGGCATGAGGCACCCCCTGTCCACTAATCGGCTGTGCCCTGTGTGTCTCTCACCAGGAATGGATTGCCCACAGATAAACCAGCTGTCACCGAAGATGTAAACATTTACCAGAAATATATTGCCAGGTAGGGCCCTGGGGAGGAGCCTGCCGTGGAAGAAGGTGGGGGGCCAGGAGTGCTGGGGGACTCAGACCATCCGACATCTGACCGCTAGGGCCAAGGTGGCTGCCTCCTTCCACCCCCATGCATTTCTGTCCCTAAACTCCCCCGGCCCCTTTGGTGCAGTCCAGGCCACACAGTCCATACGTGGCTTATAATCCAGGCAGGGCCAGGGTGCAGGCAGGGGCCCAGCGCGGGGCCTGGCTGCAGGTGAGGGCACCCCCTTCAGCTGCTCCAGGTCCGACCCTCACATGGAGCCTGGGGTAGGATGTGGGCCACTGGGGAGCTGTTGGGGTTGATAAGGGGTGTGCACAGGTGTCCTCGCTGACACAGCCCAGTGGGCTCCCCTGGCCTGGACACCACCAGACTCCAGACCCCCCTTTCCATCCCAAAGGCCTTGGGATTGGTAGGTGAGGAGCCTTCGCTGTGACAAATTCCCCCAGACGAGACCCCCCTCCCACACCCCCCGCACTGCTGGTGTCTGTGGAGCAGCGCATGGCAGGAGCCAGGCCTGGCATCTGTCTTTCTGCTGATCTTACAAGTCCTTGCCATCCCCTCTGTCTCTACCTCCTGTGTCCCTCTGTCTTTTCAGCCTTGCATGGTTCTGTCTTCCCTTTATCATTATTATTATTACCATTATTATTAGTGCCTCAGCAGATGGCCCTTTTGGCAGCTTCAGCTTAAGTATTTATTTGCAAGTGGATTTCCCCTCTACTGTGGGGGATTTCTCTCACTCTCTTGTAGTCTCACGTCATCCTTGGAGGGGGACAGGCAGGCAGAATGAGCCACCTTCTCCGCAGTTGTCATGGTGTGCTCTCTCCAGAGTGGCCTCCGCAGGGCTGGCCGTCACCGAGGCTGTGAGAGCCACATCCCAGCAACTTCAGGGCCTGGGGAAGGAGCGGGGCTTTCTGGGCGGCGGGCAGCGGCCAGGCAGCACGGGCTCTGGCTGTGGAGCTGGCTGGAGAGTGAGCTCCCTGCTGTGGGAAGCCAGACAGATGCTGTGCTTTAAAAATTCATAACTCTGGACTGTTTCAAGTGTCAGGAAAAGCCCAGGACAGAAAGAGCCCTTTAACGCCTCTCGGCAGCAGCGCCCCGGGCTGGCCCAGCCAGGGCCCCCAGCACCTGGCCCGAGCTCGGTGGAGGGTGGCGGGTGGGAGGTGGGCAGGCAGCAACCTGCAGAAAGGGCAGTTGGGTGGCTGTGGGGGCTCTGCCTTCCCCTCCAGCCCAGATCTCGCCCCCGTCTGTCTCCCTCTGCTCTGGATTTCAGCCTCAATCAGCGTATTCCTGCCCGCCCTTGGGGCCAGGCCTCTTTGCCCTGCATGGTACTCACTCCCCGGCTGATGCTGACGGGCGTGCAGCAACATGGGCCCAGTCACTCCGCCTGGCATTCACAGGCCTCTCTGCCCCTCCACATCCTCACACAGGGCCCAGGGCCCTCTGAACCCCAGCAGCACTTCTCTGGGACACAGCCACAGAAGAGGCAGCTGCTCAGGCCGAGGGCCCTGGAAGAGTCCTCCCTGGGGCTAGCATGCAGACAGGGCCTGACCCCACCCCCTCGTCTCTTCAGGTTCTCGGGCAGTCAGCACTGTGGCCACATCCACTGTGCCTACCAGTACCGCGAGCACTACCACTGCCTCGACCCCGAGTGCAACTACCAGGTACGGGCTGCACAGGGGCGTGCTCCGCTGCCTCGCCCACCAGCGCAGCATGGAGGCTCTTCCTGGAAGTGGGACAGGGGGTGCTTAGTTCTACTCGGGCCACTTGAACTTAACTTGGGCAGGCATAGGCCAGAAAATCTGCCAGCCTGTCTGTCTTCCCTGGTTCCTGCCGACAAAGCCATTCACACCCTGGTGATCATAATTCAAGCTCCCTGTTGTTGAGAGTCTGCCCTGTACTGAGGACTGAGCCAGTCAACCTACACTGAGCCAGTCAGCCTACACACCTTATCTAATCGACTCTTTCCACTGGCCTTGTCAGGTTGGTATTACTGCCCCATTTTAAAGATGATAACATTGAAGTTCAGAGTGTCACTGTCTGACGCCACCCTGGTGAGTGAGTGCAGAACTGGTGACTCAGGTGGGAGTTTAGGCAGCCTGCACACCTGTCTCACCAGGGATCCCAGCCTGATATAGCTTACAGACTGAGTCGTCACCCACCAGAGACCCTGTCTTCGAGGCCTGGCCTGATTTATCATCGGTGCTCTTGGGCATGGCTGGAGCCTGGGGGAAGGTCAGGGAAAGATCTGTGGGGGTCCTTGAGCCTTTGGAATTGTTCCTTGGAAGGGCTGGTGTACCTGGAACAGGCTTTGGACAGTCTGGGCTGCCTCAACTCCAAACAGAGTTATTTACAGGGAGACCTGAGGGCGTTGGGGCCAGCACCTGGCCCAGGTGCTCTTGGCACATTGGCGGGCAGGAGGGGCACGGATGGAGAGTCCAGGCTCTTGCCGACTTAGCACTCTCTCCCCACAGAGGTTCACAAGTAAACAGGATGTGATCCGACACTACAACATGCACAAGAAGCGCGACAACTCCCTACAGCACGGCTTCATGCGCTTCAGCCCGCTGGACGACTGCAGCGTCTACTACCACGGCTGCCACCTCAACGGGAAGAGCACCCACTACCACTGCATGCAGGTGCCTGCCGTGCCCACCCCGGGGTTCAGAGCAGCCTGTGGGGAGCCGGCCCAGGCAGCTCTGGGACCTTGCAGCCACCTCCAGCTTGGGCCCTCCCCCACCAAGCCCCACTCCTCCGGGCAGGGCCACCCGGGTGGGCAGGGCCCTGCTGATCAGGAGCCCCCTCCTCCTGGCTCAGGACAGGGACTGAGAGTCCAGGGGGCTCAAGCTTGGGCAGTGTCTGGTGGGCCAGGGCGGGGCCTTCCCCATGGCCATACTTGGTGTGGATGAAATTCAGTGAGCTGTTTATACAGACCGACATTTTTCAGGCTTTAACACCAAGAGCAGCATTGCAAATGATTCCTGAGGAGGTTTTTGTTTAATTCTTTGTTTTAATGCCACGCAGAGTCTGGGCTTTTTCAAGGTGTCAGGCCGAGGAGGAGCGACTTTGGGTTGCAAATAGCAGCCGCTGCACCTCCCCCGGTATTTGTCAGGGGTTGTTATGGCCTCTGTGAAACAACCTGGGCCGTGAGGAGAGGGGGGCCCACTCTCCGGGCTCTGAGATGGTGCAGACACTGGCACAGCCCGGCCTTCAAGAGTGTTCAGATTCCACTGGTTTTTACTCAATATGGCAACGTTGCCTGCCTGGCCCGGGTGGGGTGGGGTGGGCGGGCCCGTGCCCAGGAACCATCCACTAAGCAAATCTCTGGGCTAAAGGTGACCTCCAGGCCTTCCGATGTAGCCCCTGTCCACCTCCTGAGGGCTTTACAGGTAGGGCAGCAGACTGGGACTCAAAACCCAACTCCTGCAGAATGAGTCTGCCTCCCCTGTGCCGAAAAGCGTCCAGGGTCTCTGAAGATAGCCTGATCCTCCGCACAGGCAGGGCCAGGCCCTTGCAAGTCTTGGTCCCTCCATGGGGCGGTTGAGGGATTTGTAGAGGTTTCTGCTTCAGTTCTTCTGTTGACCCGAGGTCACCATTTAGATGTTTAGAGGTGCTGAAGCTCCCCTGAGCAGGGTAGTGGCCACAACCACACCCAGTAGTTCTGACCTTGGCCCAGGAGCACCCGGACTTAGTTTCCTGACTGCCATTCTGACGTGTGCAGGTGGGTTGTAACAAGGTGTACACGAGCACATCAGATGTGATGACCCATGAGAACTTCCACAAGAAGAACACCCAGCTCATTAATGATGGATTCCAGCGTTTCCGAGCCACCGAGGACTGTGGCACAGCTGACTGCCAGTTCTACGGACAGAAGACCACACACTTCCACTGCAGGTAAGTGGAGTCTGGCCGAGCAGGCTCCTGGGCTGGAGGAGGGGCGGATGACAGGAAACCAGGCTTATGGGACAGCTCAGGAGAGCAAGGACAGGAGTCAAAGGCTCCTCAGAGTCCCTGCCTTAGTGTACAGCCTGGGTCTTCCATCTGGGGGGCTATTCCACCCAGGACCACGGTGGGAGCAGGGCAGGGCCTCCTTTGTGCCCCATGAGACCCCATGACAGGCTCCCAATGTCCCATCCAGGCGTCCCGGCTGCACATTCACCTTTAAGAACAAGTGTGACATTGAGAAGCACAAGAGCTACCACATCAAGGACGATGCCTACGCCAAGGACGGCTTCAAGAAGTTCTACAAGTACGAGGAGTGCAAGTATGAGGGCTGCGTGTACAGCAAGGCCACCAACCACTTCCACTGCATCCGTGCCGGCTGCGGCTTCACCTTCACCTCCACCAGCCAGATGACCTCGCACAAGCGCAAGCACGAGCGCCGGCACATCCGCTCCTCAGGCGTGCTGGGGCTGCCACCCTCGCTGCTGGGAGCCAAGGACACGGAGCACGAGGAGTCCAGTAACGATGACCTCGTCGACTTCTCTGCCCTGAGCAGCAAGAACTCCAGCCTGAGCGCCTCCCCCACCAGCCAGCAGTCCTCCGCCTCCCTGGCCACTGCCACCGCCACCACCGAGGCGGTGCCCGGCACCACCAAGCCTCCCAGCAGCAAGATCTCAGGGCTGCTGCCCCAGGGCCTGCCCGGCTCCATCCCCCTGGCGCTGGCCCTCTCCAACTCAGGGCTGCCCACCCCTGCACCCTACTTCCCCATCCTTGCTGGCCGTGGGAGTGCCTCCCTGCCTGTGGGTGCCCCCGGCCTCTTAGGTGCCGTGTCCTCTGGGGCAGCAGCCACAGTGGCCCCTGACACGCCCGCTGTGGTCGCCTCAGGAGCGGGAGACTCGGCCCCGGCAGCAGCTGCCTCTGTCGCAGTGCCACCTGCCTCCATCGTGGAGAGGATCTCTGCGAGCAAGGGGCTCATCTCACCCATGATGGCTAGACTGGCTGCAGCTGCCCTGAAGCCCTCTGCCACCTTTGACCCAGGTGAGCAGGCTGGGCCCTGCCCAGGAAGCAAACACCTTCTGGACCTGGGTAGCTCCCTGGACTCAGGTTTTGGAGCAGAGCAGGGGGGTGTTTGGAACAGGCATCTGCGTGGTCCCTGCACCCGAGTCTCTGGCCTGCCAGCGTCCCCTCTCTGCCTGGTCTCTGCCTCCATCCTGTTTATTTCCCTGTGGGCCCCTCATCCTGGCCTCCCGCCGCAGGGAGCTCTTGCTCCTGTTTCTCAGGGACAGAAATCCCTGCCCCGTGGGCTGCCTGGCATCCACACAGGCTCCCTCCCTTCCTGTCTGCTCATCCTCCCCCACACGAGTCCATCCCTGATGAGAGAAGGCCCAGCCCCCCCGGTGTCCTAGGGTCTCCTCCACCTGACCGGGAGGGGGATGTGAGTGCAGCCCTGTGGGAGGGGGGCTGCACCTCACACCTAGACAGCCCCACAAGGCCTGGGGACACCCTTCCCAGGCTCCCTGCTCTGTGAGTTGCCCCGTACAACTTTCTGGACAATGGAGGCCTTCTATGCTACACCATCCATCATGGCAGCCACTAGCCACATGTGGCTGTTGAGTGCTTGAAACTGGCTTTGTGGCAGAGAAACTAGATTTTAACTCTGAGCAGCCACAACTAGCCAGTGGCTACCAAGTGGGACAGTGCAGAGCTGGAGCCACCAAGTCACATCATCTTCTTCACTTGGGCTCTCTGGAGAGGGCAGTTATTCCTCCCTCTCTTCTTCCCTCCCTCCCTCTCTCTATCTCTTTTTTTTTCTTTCTATAATTTTTTAAATTATCTATTCTTTTTAAATGTTTCTGGATTTGGGAGGACTCTTCCGTTTACCTCACTCCTCCCCCTGTCCCCCATCTGGGTAATGAATAATTGTTGAGTCCCTGAGAAGAGTGCAGTTTCCGTCTGGCGTGAGGCTCATGTCATTCATTCATTGAACAACCGCTGCTGCTTGCTGAGGGCGGCTCGCTGGGTGTTTGCTGGGAGCCAGGCAGGCAGCGCGTGCTGGGGACGCAGCAGGCAAGACGACAGACAGACAAAAGTCCTGCCCTATGGAGCTGATGGAACAGTGGGGGATGGTCTGCCCCCAGCACATAGCTGGGAGGTGGCAGAGCCCAGATTCGGCCCTCAGCAGTCTGGCCCTGGGCCTGGATGCTCCGCGCCCACTTGAGACTGTCTCAGAACCAGCCAAGACTGGGGGGTCCTGCGGCTCCACTGGGACTCTTCCTGGACCTTGCAGGGGGCTGCCAGTACTTGGTGGGGGAGCTGGGCCATGTTTCCCTGGGGACCTTGGGCAAGGGACTGCAGAAAGCTGCTGGAATGTGGACTCCTGAGGTCAGAAAACTCTGTCACATGCCCAGTGGCACACTCACACCAGGTGGCATTGTGGAATAACCTACCTTCCGTGCCAGGTGTGGGAGGGGCCCTGGCTGGTCACACCCCTCTGGCCAGTTGCCTGCAGGCTGGGGCAGGGCCCACTCCAGGGCCACCGTGCGCTCAGTGGCCAGAGTGTCAAATACTTCGTTTTCTTTAGAAAAACCTCTTTCCCCCAAAAGAAAGGTCAAGGGAAGGGGAGGGGTCCGTTTCCCTTTATTTTTTAATAAAATGCCACTTGCTGTCTGTGAAGCAGCTCTCTGTCAGCTGGAGCGCCTTGGGGCAAATTAATATTTCAGTCACTGGGGAATTGTGGAAGAAGCTGCTGGACAGGGCCCTGTCAGCAGCTCCTCTTGCCCCTGCCCTGCCCGGCCTCCCGCAGCCTCATCCGCCCAGCTCCCACCCGGACCCAGCCAGCCGGCTGCCGGGCGGGCCTGTGTCCCTGCACTGGACAGCTTGACGGGCGAGGTCACACCGCTTGAACCGCTCTGATTGGCTGTCAGCTCCCATTGCCCTGACACAGCAGATGCCCTTCCCGGGCATGCTCAGTGCTCGGGCCGTCGCCCCAGCAACCATGGGCCGGGGACCTGCGGAGGGGCCGCTCCCAGTCCAGATCTGCCACTTTCCCTCAGCATTAACAGAGTCTTTAATAAAAGCCTAAGCGGCAGCCCCACAAATTGACTGTGACAGTTGGTGGAGCACATGAAGGGCCCCCGCCCCCACCCCAGCCCCTTCCCCAGCCTCCCGTCCTTCTCCTCCAGGAGGCCCTGAGCCAGGACAACTTTGACATAATTTTGCAATAATTATCACTTGAAGAATTGCCACACAGCGGCAAGCGTCGCAAGCGATCACGTCAGCGTCAGCAAGGAGAATCGCTGACCAGCAGTGGGTCCTCCCTGGGCCCCGGCCCACCCAGCCTGCTGCCCTCCCTCCAGGGGGGCTACAGTCCCTCCAGGGGGGCTGCAGTCTGCACCCATGTGCAGCCTTCAGCCCCTCTGACCCATCTTCCCTCCCCTTCCCTGTAGGAAGCGGGCAGCAGGTCACCCCCGCCAGGTTCCCCCCGGCCCAGGTGAAGCAGGAGCCTGGTGAGAGCACGGGCGCCCCTGGCCCCCACGAGGCTTCCCAAGACCGCAGTCTAGACCTGACTGTGAAGGAGCCCAGGTGAGGCGGGCAGCAGAGCCCTGCAGGAGCCAGCCCCCCGGGGACAGCACCCAGCGCTGGAGCCCAGAGGGCCCTCCTGCTCAGGCAGGCGGGCCTGAAGCCCATGGTCAGGCTGGGTGGGGCCCACCTCCGGGCTCGGTCCCTGGCTGTCTGAGCTCAAGCCCCTTGGTTTGTGTGTTCTAGTAATGAATCAAATGGCCACGCAGTCCCGGCAAATTCATCTCTTTTATCCTCGCTTATGAATAAGGTAAGAACCATCCATCACACGCCTCCCTTTCCCCCACCCAAAGAAATTAAAGCTGTGCTGGGGGGTGGGGGGAATGTGTTTGTTTTTTAATGTTTTGCCTCTAATAAGATGAGTTTGTACCATTTAAATTTTGAGGCCATTTTTCATCGGATATAATTTCAGAGCCACTGCTTACAAATTAATTTAATGAACTGGCTGAAGAAATATATTCCAGCCCCTGACACCTTTTTTTTCCCTTCAGATGGAGCGCTCCAAAAGCTTTTCCAGAGCCCTCTAACTTCTTTCGCTCTTAGTTATTAATATTATTTATTTATTTTATATATTTTTTGTTTGTTTAAAAAGGGGTGGCGGGGGAATAAAGTGGGAGCAAAACATCAATTTCCACTTTTCGGGTTGAGTAATGGTCTCGGACGCCTTCCGGAGAGGTCGCTCTGGAATATTTATTTTAAATAATGCAGGGTCTTTGTAAATTATACATCATCTCAAATATATTTTTCCCCTTCATATGATAAATTTGACTACAGCAAGATTAATTTGGTTACTGTACACAAGTGACTGCTGGGGAGGGAGCCGGGCCTGGGCTGGACCTTGTGAGGTGGGGGTCCCGCTGGGTGCTTGGCAGGAAGGGGCCTCCTGCTGCCCTGCCCCTGCCCCGCCCCTTCTCTGCATCTGCTGCCTGCTCTCCTGCTCTCTGTCCCCTCCTCTGGCCACTGCCCTGCACCCCACTCCCTCCTGTGGCCCCGCACGCTGGCGCCTTCCCGCCCCGCAGGGAGCCTGTCTTCCTCTCCCCAGTGAGTCTCCCTGGAGCTGCTCCTCCTTTGTGTGCCTTCTCTTGTTCTCAAAGAATTCACGGGGGTTCCCCCATCCCTCCTCCTCCTGCATTTCTTTTGAAAACCTTCTGGCAGGAAAATAAGCAGGGAGCCGCAAAGTCTGGGGAAAGCTGGGCTGCAGTGCGTGCCCTGAGTCGCAGCCTCAGCCTGAGTGATGCAGGCGGGCACCATGGTTCACGTGCAGGAGGCCTGGGAGGCCTCGCAGCTCCGGCCGTGCAGCCGCAGGCTCTCGGTTCAGAGGGCTCTTCCACGCCAGAGCCATGCTGGCTCAGGCCCTGTTCAGCGCTGCCGTGCTTGGGTGGGATCAAGCAGCCCAGAGCTGCAGCGTGTCTTGTGTCATGAGGTCCTCCAGCCCCAAGCTCGGCCTCTGTCCTCACAGATGTCTCAGGGCAACCCCAGCCTCGGAAGCCTGTTGAACATCAAGACGGAAGTGGAGGGAAACCCCACAGTGGAGTCCTCGCCCTTCCTGGGCAAGGCCGTGAAGGCGCTGGTTCAGGAGAAGCTCTCAGAGCCCTGGAAGGTGTATCTTCGCAGGTGAGGGGCTTGTTGGGAGGGTAGGGCCAGGCCAGGCTGCCAGCCAAGCCCGCCAGCCAAGCCCACCCATCCTGCCCCACCCGGTTGTGCCAGAATCCCCAGCTCTCCTCTGACGGCCGGCTCCCCTGGCTAGGTTTGGTACCAAAGACTTCTGCGACGCCCAGTGTGACTTCCTGCACAAGGCCCATTTCCACTGCGTGGTGGAGGAGTGTGGCGCGCTCTTCAGCACCCTGGACGGGGCCATCAAGCATGCAAAGTGAGTGGGGGTTCTGGGGGGCCCACTTAAACACAGTCCCATTTATCCCAGCCCAGCTCTGGATTGGGGGCTTTGGGGCTGTGGCCTGCACAGGCCCGAGTGCACTTCCCACCAGACCACAGAAGCTAAGCTGACTTCTCAGAAGGTGCTGCCCAAAAAAGGGTGGGCTTCCCACACTCCTTCTCTGAGCCCTTGCCCGGGCCCCACCTTGAGGACCTGAGAGACACTGGCTACTCCACCAGGTCCCAACCACAGAGACCCCATGCAGAACCCAGCTGGAGAGACCTGGCTTTGACCCCGGGGCAGGAACCCTGGGTGACGGCCTTTCCAAGCCATGGTCTCACAGCTTCAGATTCCCTTTGACCTAAAAATAATGAAATTAATTTGTAAATCCCATTCAGTTTAAAGGCAGTGAGTCTAGCCACCACAGATTGAACTCAGAATTTGTAAACATTTAATGCAGATCTTCAGGGCTCTCTAAGCCCCAGACCAGGCTGTTCTCAGCACGTGGGCATCCAAGCTGCTGGTCCGCAGAAGAGAGTCCTGCCTCAAAACCTCAGAGCGGGTTCTGGAGGGAAGGGCTTCAGAAGGCAGGGCTTGCTGTCACATGCGTGTACACACAACGAAGGAGCTAGGGACAGAGGAAGGTCGCAGTAGGAAGGTAAGGATAGGGCCGAGCCAGGAGGACAAGTTCAGAGCCAGAGGACACAGCAGTCTGCCCTCTAGTCCTTCTGTCCTGGCGGGTCCTGGGAGACCCCGAGAGCCAGTGCTGGGATGAGGTAGGGACACTGGGCCCCTAGGCGTGCAGTGGGAACGCAGCACCCTCCGAGCTGTGCCCAGCCGGGGAGGGGCTGACCTGCACGGGCGCTTCTGGCCTCCCCACCTGAGACACCTCTCTGCCTCTCACAGCTTCCACTTCCGGACAGAGGGGGCAGCAGCGAAAGGAAACGCGGAGGCTTCCTTCCCCGCCTCAGCTGCTGAGACCAAACCTTCCACGGCCCCCTCATCCCCGCCAGCGCCTCCTGTCACCACGGCCACGGTTTCCTCTCTGGAGGGGCCCACTCCCAGCCTGGCCTCTGTGCCCTCCACCCCCACCCTGCTCGCCTGGAAGCAGCTGGCTTCCACCATACCCCAGATGCCTCAGATTCCAGCGTCAGTGCCTCACCTGCCCGCTTCGCCCTTGGCAACGACTTCTCTAGAGAACGCCAAGCCCCAGGTCAAACCCGGATTCCTCCAGTTCCAGGAGAAGTGAGTCCCTCGATGAGCCGGGAGTCCCGTGTTCCCCTCGCGTCTTGGGAGTAGGTGCTAGCAAGGGTGGCTGAGGAGGCCCTGCTCCTCACCCTGCAGTTAGCGCTGGCTGTCCCCTGCCTCTCTGGGACATGGCCGTCGGGCGATGTCCTTCTAGCCAAAGATGCTGCTGCTCATACCTCACTGCCTATTCCCGGAGCAGGCGGCCGGGCGCGGGCGATGGTAGAGGTAGTGGCCTCTGCTCCGGCCAGGCAGGTGGTGATCATGCAAGGACTGGCCTGGGTGGGCTGAGGGTGGTAGTCCTCAGAGGACGTTTCCTGGCCCGACAAGGAGGGCTGCATCTCCCTCCGGGCCTCCACGTGGGCCTCCTCTGGTGCACACCGTGGTAGAATGTCTGCAGGGCTGGGGAAGTCACCTGCACAGGGTCTGAGCTCTCAGGGGTGGAAGGGACCTTCCTCGCTGGACGGTGGTGGCTCCTTGCGGCGAGAACGGTGACTTTGTATCATAATGTGTGCGGCTTCCTGTTCTCAATAAAAGTAATAAATTGGATTATTTATACCGCCTGAGTGGCAGCTGTCCTCCCTCTCTGAGCTCCTGGGGCCGGGCCCGCAGCATGAAAGAGGACCGGCGTTCCTCTCTGTCCCTCCCCGCCTTCCCTTCCTCCCTTCTCCTCTCCAAAGTGGCAGCCCAAGTTTCCCAGACCAGGTCAGCGTGCCCACCGTGGGTCTGCTGTGTGGGGCCAGCAGTGTTGCCAACCAGAGCAGAAGCTGGAGGCCGACATCCTGCCACACTCCTGCAGCTGTGAGGCAGGGCTCCAGGGCAGGGGCCTCAAGGGCAGGCCAGCCCTGGGGAGTCGGCCTAGCACCCCTCCCCTCTCCTGCTGGCCCCTGTCACTCTGCTGGCTCATGAGGTTGAGTGAGTGGAGGCCCCAAGCTGACCCAGGGGAGCCCCAGCAGCTGTGAGCTTCCGCAGGACCCGACACCAGGCACAGGTTCCCACTTGCCGAGGCCCATAGTGCAGAGCTTCCTGGTAGGGCTGCCCACCCATCTGCAGCCTGTCAGCCAGCCACATCCAAGGCAGTGCCGGTACTATGCCAGCCAGGGCCTCGCAGGCATTCCGCCAGGGCTGGCAGCAGCATCCTTATTTTCATACCCGAGAAGTTATTACAGCCATCCTTATCTATAATCCTGAGGTGTGGCCGTGGAAACTACGTGTCCCAGCATGCAATGCTCTGGGCACCCTGCACATTACGGTCCCTGAGCACCATGCAAAGCTCCTAAAAGGAGGCAGGAAAGCATGCTGGGATCTGTAGTCTCCTGTGGCTGAGTCGTCCTGTTGAGCAGGAGAGCAGCCTGGGGCCATTCCTCTTGAGTGTACCACTGGTGATGGGGGAGTGAACCCCAACACGAGCAAAGTCAGGACGCCAGCATGGAGGGCTCGGGAATGCCAATGACCTTCTGGGCTGTGGTTTCCTTCCAGTGATCCTTGCCTTGCGACGGATTGCAAGTATGCCAACAAGTTCCACTTCCACTGTCTCTTTGGGAACTGCAAGTACGTCTGCAAAACCTCTGGCAAGGCCGAATCCCACTGCCTGGACCACATCAACCCCAACAACAACCTGGTGAACGTGCGAGACCAGTTTGCTTACTACTCTCTGCAGTGTCTCTGTCCCAACCAGGTCAGCATGGCGCCGAGCAGGGGGCGGGGATGGGGAGGTGCCAGCCCAGGATGAGCTCCTGCTGGCAAAGACTCCATTTCTCACACCCTTTTTGAGGTGGCCTCTGCCAGACTCTGTAAAGGACACTGGCTGCCCCTAGGCCCCTGGAGGCCCCCGGGGAAGGGGTCCAGATTGGTGCTAAGTTGGTGAGGTCTGTCATTTCAGTGCCAATCCCCAGTGGCAACTCAATGCTGGGCAGCCACTGTGCACTCAGCATCACTCTCGTCTATCCTGGAACTAGCTATGTACCCTTTCCCCAAAGGCCTAGAATTTTAAACTAGGATAAAGAAGTAGAAATGCCATGCAGGACAGGAAGCTTAGGCTGATTCACCTTAGCAGCCTTACTTCCCAAGACCACCCAAGAGGAAGTCTGAGCTTCATCTGGGCTTGCCAGGAAGAGTGCTAGGATAGACTAGTGATGTCTGCTCTGGGCGTGGGGTTAGCAAGGGAATGCAAGATTACCATGTAGGATGTTTTAGTGAAATGACACGTGAAAGGTCTTTATATGATTGTGTTTTCTGATTCTGAGCATGTAAGAGCACATGTGTGCAAAGAGCCTGCCACATCCTGGAGGCCTGGGACAGGTAGGAGACCTGGAAGTCACCCACCTGTCCTGACCCTCCTGTGCCCGCCTGTAGCACTGCGAGTTCCGGATGCGCGGGCACTACCACTGCCTCCGGACCGGCTGCCACTTCGTGACCAACATCACCACCAAGCTGCCGTGGCACGTAAAGAAGCACGAGAAGGCGGAGCGGCGGGCGGCCAACGGATTCAAGTACTTCACCAAGCGTGAGGAGTGCGGCAGACTAGGTACTGAAGGCAGGGCAGGGACTGCCAGCAGGGAGCAAGACCCTGGCCACCTCTCCTGCTCCCCCTCCTGTCCCCACCGCAGGCTCCATGTTGTGTCAAACAGATATCACAGGCCAGGCATCGCCAGACCTGGGAAACAGTTAACACCCAAACAGCCCAGGGAATAGGCTGGGGGTGACTCAGGGCCCCTCACCCCAAACACACACCCCGGGACCTCATCACTGGCTTGAGGGCTTGGCTTAGTTCTTTTTCTTTTTTCTTTCACTTTTCAGGAGGATTTGCAGGTAAGTCTTAGGAATTCAAAATTCCTTGCCATGGAATCTCTTACCATGGCCTAAATTACGAGTTTTTTGTCCAAAATGAGCCATGGTTTGTTCATTCATTTATTCAGCAGCTATTTATGGACAGCTATGGGCCAGTCCCTGTTCAGTGCCAGGGGCTTGGGGGTGGCAGCAATGGCAGTGGCAGCTTGTATTTTTTGAGCATCCACTGCGTGACGGCTCTGGGCTTGGTGCTGGGGTCTGGTGGGTAGGGAACAATCCAGTTCGCTGTGGGCTCAGCTGGAGCACCTACGACTCGGGGTACCCAGGAACGAGGGGGCCAGGTCGCTGGGGAGGGGAGGCCACAAATGGCCTTGAGCTTGGCAGTAGATGCCTCAGAGTTAACTCTGCGGAGAGCTGGGCCCCAGGAGGGAGAGGCCAGGCCCAGCCCGGAACAGGGCCTCCTCGCTGGACTCCCTGGCCTGGGCTTGCTGAGGCTGCCTGGGTGCAGGGGGAGCCCCAGGGCCAGGAGCCCACCCTCCTGCCTCAGGATGCAGCCACGTATTTGTGGGCCTGCGGCTGTGGGGCAGGGATCTCCCTAGGAATAGACTGGAAACCGGAGGGCAGGTGGAGCCTGCGGGCAAGGCCTGTTGTGGCCCTGGTGGTCATGGCAGCAGGGTCTTGGGGGCTAGGGGTGGGGGCTGCTGCAGTCTAGCCTTTCCATAGGTGAAGAGAAGGGTAAGATACTCAAAGTCACCTGCCAGAAAAGAAAGGAAACAAACATTTCCTTCAAGTATTAATTCAGAAAGGATTCACAGCCAGGGAGAGGGTTGGTAACCATGGCAACAGGTGTCAACAGTTGGTGGCCTGTGCTGTTCCTGAGCTCAGTTTACAGATGCCAGGGTATTCCGTAGTTGCCATTATTTACTCAACTTTTGGTGTTTTTGGTGGTAGCTGGGGCCAGACAAAGCTGGGGGCTGATACAAGACACCTGGCCAGCTCGGGCGCCATGGCAGCGGGCAGGCCCTCACCTGCCCTGCTGATACCGTTTCAGTTCTGCTGTTTGTTCTCGGCCCAGAACAAGGTGGGGGGGAGGGAAGTGGAGGGGCAGGCAGGACCCTGGGCTCTCCAGAGGAGATGTGGGGACAGGTGGCTTGCTGGGAAGTGGCTGACCTAGTAGACAGGATCCATTAGGGTCCCTTGCCCTGGAGCTGTGGACCCCTCTTCCATATGGGGACAGGGATGGGGGGGCAGCCTGTTGTCACATGCCCCTGTGCCAGGCTGGGGGGAGGCTCAGGGTTTGGACAGCCAGGTGGCCTTGGACTGCTTGGCCATCCTCACAGGAGTGCCACCTCAGAGGAAAGTTCCCTGTCCCCAGACGCCATCTGCCTTGTTGGCCACACTTCCCCTGTGCCCAGAATAGTGCCCAGCACACACCGGGTGCCAACAGCATTGGCAGCGAGGGAGGCTCATGCCAGGTGGGGCTGTGTCCACAGGCTGCAAGTACAACCAGGTGAACAGCCACTTCCACTGCATCCGGGAGGGCTGCCAGTTCTCCTTCCTCCTCAAGCACCAGATGACCTCCCACGCCCGGAAGCACATGCGGAGGATGCTGGGGAAGAACTTCGATCGCGTGCCCCCCTCCCAGGTGAGAGCCAGAGCAGGCGGGCAGCCGCTCCCCAACCAGGGTGGCCAGAGTCCATCGACAGTCCCATGCTTGCTGCTAGGCAGGTATCACCCAAGGTGACAGCCTGCTCCCCAGCCCAGCTTCCTCAGGGATCCCCGTTTCCTTTTAGGGCCCCCCAAGCCTGATGGACACTGAGACAGATGAGTACATGGACTATACCGGCTGCAGCCCGGGCGCCATGTCCTCTGAGTCGTCCACCATGGACCGAAGCTGCTCCAGCACCCCTGTGGGCAACGAGAGCACCGCGGCAGGTGAGAGGGCAGGTGCGGGCTGCTGGCCCTCCTCCCAAGGCCCAGCCCGCTGGGTCCAGCTTGGGACAGAAGGTTCACGGTCAGGCAGCCTCAGAGGAGGACAGGCTGGTGTGCAGCAGAGCTGGCCTGGGGCACGTGGGTCATGGAGGCCCCTCCCGCCATCCTCCGGCCTCCCCACACACTGCCCTTCGAGACAGCTTCCGGGGAGCAACCTGGGCTTGTCCCCTCTGAGAGTTACCAAGTAGAGCAGCGCAGCCCTTGGCCCAGGGGCCTGGCCCAGGGGCAGGTGGGGGGCCCAGCCTTGGCCCTGCTGCCCCGTGACCCTCCCTGCACCGCCCCTCCTGGTCTCTCTCCTGCCCCGTCTTCTTCGTGGCACCTCTCTCTGCTCCGCACACATTTTCATATCATACTTGCTTCTGCCATTGGGTTTCTCATTTTGGTTCTTTTTGTTTGTTTGTTCTTTGTTTTGGTTTCTTTTTTTTTTTTTTTCTGCTTTTCTCCACCCTCTCCAGGCTGCCCGGCTCCTCCTCCTCTTCCTCCTCCTCCTCCCGCTGCCGCCGGTGACGAGGCTGCCCGCCTGGCCCCGCAGCCCCCACCGACTGCACCCTTCTCACCGGCGGGGCTCCGGCCGCCCCTCCCCCCCCTCCCATGCCTCTTCTCTCCGCCCTGTCTCTCACACTCTCTGCTCAGTGCCACTCTCGGAGCCAGCCGGGGCCTGGCCCCCCCCATCAGCAGCCCGCCCAGCTTCCCACCCACCACTGCCACTCCAGCTCCAGCAAAAAGCGACGTCCCCCTAGTTCAGGACGCTGCAGGTAACTCACATGTGCCTTCTCCCCAGTCTCTCTCACCCCAACTGACCCTCCAGGCCGTGGTCCACGGCCTGACTCCTGCACCCCTCACAGCCAAGCACCCCTGAGATGAGAGACTCCGGTCTCCATGCCAAGGTCAGCTCCCTGTGGCGCCTGCTCAGCGCTGGGCAGGCCAGAACGTCGGGGCCAGCGATTCGCCCCCTCCCAGAAGCTGCTCAGAGCCTCCGAGGTGGCTGTGCCCGCCCTGCTCCCGGTGGGTCCACCTTCCTCGGCCCTGGGCAAGGCAGAGCCCATCCCTCCTGTTCTCAGAAGTCCGCCTGGACCTGGCTCTAGGGAGAGGCAGACGTGCTTGGGAAGGTTTGCTGGTGCCGGGACCTGTCCAGGTTCGGAGGGTCCTGATTCCAGCCCCCTCACCGCCCTGCCAGCTATGCAGGAAGAAGAAATCTCGTGGCCCCAAGCAGTGCTCAGTGGCAGAGGGGCCTCCTCGTCCCTTCCCCATATCTGGTACTCCACAGGGATGGAGCCTGCTTGCCCCATCCCTTGGGTGTAGACGTGGCCCGGCTCTGTCTCTTCCTCTGTTCACTCCTGCCTGGCATTCTAACTGAGCAGATCTGCTGTGCCAGGCCTCAGGAGTCACTGCAGGGAGCGGGGCCTAGCGTCCCCACCCTCAAAAGCTCTGCTTCTGGCATAACCAGACTCTGTGACTTCAGACCCAAAGCAGCTGCTCCTCACGCGCCTGAGTCTCAAGGCCTAAGACCATCCCCCGCCCCTGCCTGGGCGTCCCCAGCCCATTGCAGTCCTCGGTTTCTCTTCATCTGCTCAGAGTGGGTGACTGGACCTCTTCCCCAAATGTGCATTGCAGACGTTTGGTGGCCTGGTGGTTGCCAGGCATTTTAGGCAGGCTCAGGGGGCCAAGCCAGTCGGCCCTGTGGGAGGCCAGAGGATGCCCAGCACCCACTCTGGTAGGGCCGGTGTGAGGGTTTCTTCTGTTCCTGAGGGGCAGGGTGGGGGGTGCCAGGACCAGCTGCCCGTGCAGCCAGCGTCCCCTCAGCCACAGCTGTAGGCCCTGCAGGCACCTCCCACACAGGGGGAAAGCAGCACAACCCCGGCCTTGGCAGTGGGGCATCCTAAGTTCCGGAAGCAGTCTGGGGCCAGGTGGGCACAGATGGGTGTCTGTCCCTGGCTGGGCCCCTGCTCCAGTCCTGGCCCAGGTGGGAGGCTCTGAGCTCTCTGAGACCCGGCCCCTCGGCAGGGCTGCCCTCTCCCGGCCCTCTAGGAGCAGAAAACTCCAACAAGACCTTAAAGAACCTTCTGGTACCAAGGAGAAGGTGTTCCTCGAGGCGGGGAGTTACAGCCCCACGCAGCCCTGGGGCGCTTGGCACCCCTGCCCTGAGTAGGCAGGTCCCCCTGTGCAGACAGGCCGCAGCCAGGAAACTGGTTTGCCGGCGGGAAAAGGAGCCAGCCTGTCCCTCATTAGAGGCAGGCGTGTGATGGCGTCCTGGCCCCCATCCAACTTGGGTAATTACACTCTGCCGACCTAGACTCCCCCTTCAGCTTCAATTAGTGCCAGGACGTGTCCTCACTTCCCACCCAAACTGGCCAGGAAGCAGCCACCACATCCCCCAGAGCTGGTTGGTCTGCCCCCTGGGGCGGACGCCTGTTCCGTCATCTTGCACACATGGGATGACAAGGGGAAGCCTGGGACCCCCTGCTGGCCCCGGGGTGGCAGGGGAGGAGGGGGGTGAGTAGGAGAGGCCACCTTGTCCGTACATGCTGCCTTCTGGCCACTGTAGCAAGATCAGGACCCTGTGTGGGAGTGCTCTGCAAGGTGCCCACATGGGCACTGCTGGGCCAAAGAGGTGTCCCTTCTGCACTGACCTTCCCCCACTCCCCAGGGAACACCATCTCCATGCCAACAGCCTCGGGGGCTAAAAAGCGCTTCTGGATCATCGAGGACATGTCACCGTTCGGCAAGAGGCGGAAGACGGCCTCCTCTCGCAAGATGCTGGACGAGGGCATGATGCTGGAGGGCTTCCGGCGCTTCGACCTCTATGAGGACTGCAAGGACGCGGCCTGCCAGTTCTCGCTCAAGGTCACCCACTACCACTGCACGCGTGAGAACTGCGGCTACAAGTTCTGCGGGCGCACGCACATGTACAAGCACGCGCAGCACCACGACCGCGTGGACAACCTCGTGCTGGACGACTTCAAGCGCTTCAAGGCTTCGCTCAGCTGCCACTTCGCCGACTGCCCCTTCTCGGGCACCAGCACGCACTTCCACTGCCTGCGCTGCCGCTTCCGCTGCACCGACAGCACCAAGGTCACCGCGCACCGCAAGCACCACGGCAAGCAGGACGTGATCAGCGCCGCGGGCTTCCGCCAGTTCAGCTCGAGCGCCGACTGCGCCGTGCCGGACTGCAAGTACAAGCTCAAGTGCTCGCACTTCCACTGCACCTACCCGGGCTGCCGCCACACGGTCGTGGGCATGTCGCAGATGGACTCGCACAAGCGCAAGCACGAGAAGCAGGAGCGCGGCGAGCCGCTGGCCGAGGGCCCCGCGCCCGGGCCGCCTGTCAGCCTGGACGGCTCGCTCACGCTGGGCGCCGAGCCGGGGGGCTCGCTGCTCTTCCTGCAGACGGCCGCCGCCGGCCTGGGCCTGGCGCTCGGCGACGCGGGCGACCCCGGCCCGCCCGACACCGCCCCCGGGCCGCGGGAGGGTCCCGCCGCGCCCGGTCCGGCCGCCGGGGAGTCCTCGCAGGAGGACGAGGAGGAGGAGCTGGAGCTGCCGGAAGAGGAGGCCGAGGACGACGAGGATGAGGACGACGACGAGGACGACGACGACGAGGACGACGACGAGGAGGACGACGACGAGGACCTGCGCACCGACTCCGAGGAGTCGCTGCCCGAGGCGGCGGCCGAGGCGGCGGGGGCGGGCGCGCGGACCCCAGCCCTGGCGACCCTGGGCGCCCCTGGCCCCGCGCCCGCCGCCGCCTCACCCTAGCCGCGCCCGGCCCTGCCCAGGTGGGACGTGGCCACTGCTGTCCCCGATTTTGTAAGAAACGCTATTTATATGTGATGCTTCCGTCTGTACAGAGCTCCGCGCGCTTGGGTCCGCCCGGCCCCGCCCGCCCCGCCGGTGCTTCCGGACCCCGAGTCCGTCTCAGGACAGGCGGGGACCCCCTGGTGCTCCGCGGCGCCCCCGGCTCGCGCGCAGCCCGGCGGCTGAAGGACAGGCTGCCGGCGGCCCTGGGCTGGCTGAAATGCGGGGGACTTCAGGGAAACAAGGTGCTCTGCCCGGGCGGGCCGAGGGACGGGGGTCCTGGTCGAGGTGGCCGCAGCCCGGCAGCTGCCTGAGCCCCGCCCCACGACCCTTGTTCAGGACTGGGCCGGGCGGGGGCCACCCGGACCCCACCCTAGCCACGGCGCGGGGGCGGGGCCGGCACGCGGTGCGGCTGCCTGGGCCTCCGGTTAGTGCAGCTAAGACCCGCCCCCTGCCCGGGGAGGGCGGGGCAGAAGGCGGCCAGCACCGTTGACACTGCAGGGACCGTCGAGGAAACCTCTTGGAATTAGCAGCCAGCCCGGCGCTCCGCGGCCTCTCCGCCCCTCCAAGGCTTGGCCGCGCCCCCAGCGCTGGGGTCCGGTCTGCTTGGTGACGCCTGGGCCCAGGGAGACAGAGGCCTGTTCAAAAGGTGGGGGCCGGGGGCCCGGGGCTTGGCCGCACTGGTGGTGCAAACAGGAAGGATGCGACTGGTTTTGGCTTTAATATTCAAAATGGAAAAAAAATACAAGAAAGTTGTACAGTATTTTTTCCTGTAAAGGTTATTATTCTACATAGAACAAAAAGGAAAAAATAGCAGGCGTGGGAAGAGTGCAGAGCGCCCAGGCCCAGGCTGGATTGGCGGTTTATCTAGAGGCCTTAGCAGGTGAGGCTGTCTGTCTGCACACAGCACTGACGGAGCTGCGTGATTCCAACTTTTAACTTGAATTTTGTAGAGACAAGAAAAACGGACTATTGTTGATCCAAGTTTGTAGTTAATTTAACATTTGAGTTTTTCTCTATTGGTTATGCGTGTGGCTTTATAGGGCTTTTTTTTCCAGTTTGTTTTATAATTTTGTTTGGGATGCTTCTTCGGTGGTGCAGGCCACCTAGATTTGGTTCCCTTTTCAAAACATCCCCCTTTCTGGAGATGATGAAGCCATCCGAGCACAGTGCAGGGCCTCACCTAGTGGGCACGCACCTGGCCGGTGGCTCTGAGGTCCCCAGGGACCAGGGGCTGGTCCAGTCCCCAGTGAGGGCTGGCGGTCGAGGGCCCCTCCCAGCCACCTCCTCTACACCCAGCCACCAGCTGGCAGCAGGTCGGCCACAGGGAGGTGGAGGGGTGGGATGGAGGCCGCCACCCGGAAGCCCCGCCCCAAAGGTCTCCAAGGGGAGCCTGACCCATCTGGCGGACAGTGGTTTCCTTTTCCTTTTTCTTTCTTTTTTTCTGTCCTCTTGGCTGCCCACAGCCAGAAAGCCAGGACCACCTGAGAGGGAGCAGGGCAGGAGGAATGGTCAGACGAGTGTACCTGAGTGTACCTGATTCGACCGGAAATGAGTTGTTTTCCAAACAGCCCCGACCAGAGCCTCCTGGAATCTGTGGGCCCCACGTGCTGCCGCGGAGCATCTGCCCAGACTCTGACCCACCACGAACCGTGGGAGGGGTTTTGTAAAGGACACACACACACACACACACATTTTTCAATGTAGCAAAATCTAACAAGAAGAAAAAAAAAAGAAGATGCCGCAGTGCGAAGTCCAGCCTTTTGTAACCTTCATATTGCACACTAGGACTATAAGCCATTGCTAGCTCATTTCGAATTTTAACGTGTAATTTTTGTTTTATTTTCTTTCTGTGGGGAAAACAATGCTTGATCCACCAATGCTCTTTTTAATGTTTTATAACTATGTATGTGTATATATATAAATATGAAATAATATGTATGCACATATGTGTGTGTATATATCTATATGTATATACATATATAGATATATAGAGATATATAGAGAGGTTTTGAGACAAAAAAATGCAGAACGTGAAAACCGAACTGAACAGCGTGTGCTCTGATTACTTGAATCTGGTCTCCTCGGCACCTGGTTATTAAGAACTGAATATTTTTCCACTTGAATTTAGTGCTATTAGAAATTTAATATATGTGTTTTATTTATTTGATTTTTTTTTGCATGACTGATGCAAGGTTTGACATTTTCACTCAATAAAAACTGGAAAAAAATCTATCAAGTTATCTTTTATTTTTAAAATCACCCCCAAGTAGCTGGCCATGACCCAGCCGTGTGGGGCCACACAAACACAGCCAGGCTCCTGTGCCAGCGGAGGGAGGGGAGGAGGGCGTTGGTCACCGTTCAACCCTGGCAGGGGAGGGGGGGACAGACCAGTTTTGCCCCAGGGCGTCAGGCCAGGATCTCCCAGGTTGCTAGGGACAGACAGTGGGGGGCTCAGGCCCCCCCCCAGCACTGCCCAAAGCCCTGGCTCGAGGCCCGGGAGCCACCCTCGGGCAGAGCTGTCAGGTCTTGGGCATTGGGCAAAGCCTCAGAGGCCTCTCCAGGACCCCCACCCTGGCCAATCGCCTCCTTTCCCAGCTGGGGCTACTGGGCCGCACTTGGCAGGGCCATCCTCTGCCTCCTCCCTCGGCTCCTTCCTCCTTCCTGCAGGGACCTGCCCGGGCTGGGAACGGCGCGTACCCGGATCCGATCCGGATGCTGGCTCGGCTCCTGCCTGGAGCACGCGATGGCAGAGCCAGAGGGGGCTGATTCCTGGGTCTGTAGCCACCAGCCCAGAGCCTGAGCTGCCAGCCTTGGTGACATCGTGGTTGAGAACTCCCATTAGCCCCACCCCAGAGTGCAGGCCTACCCACCACTCCGGGTGCTCAGGTGGCTGTTCAGTCTGCCCTGACACTTCCACCAGGTGACCTGCTTGTCAAGAAAACTGCATCATCTTGCCTGTCCTGCCCTGAGATGACCTCCAGGTGGCTGGAACTTCCCAGGGCCTCGGACATGTGTGGGGCCTATCACACCCCTGGTGGGGAATGTCACATCTACATACCTGACGAGGAAATGGGAGACTTAGGGGCTAGAGGTTAAGTCACTGCAGCACGCTGCTCCCTCGCTGAGCCTGGCACTTGGGCACAGCCACCCAGGGCCCCGGCAGCCAGCTCACTGTCATCTTCCAGCACAGAAGCCGTCTCCAGCCCAGCCTCAGCGCGGAGGGCCCTTCCCTTTCTTCTTTCCTCCTGGAACGCGGCCCACAGGCTATTTACATAAATATGTTTGTAAGAGACACGAAAATATATACTTTTTTCTGTCTTATTAAAATGTTCAAGTTGGAACTCGCCTATTGTTTGTGGATATCTCGATTCTGTTAAATAAAACAGTGACTAATTTATGGGATAAAACACAAGTTCAACAAATTAAAACCATTATTGGAGCTCCCGTGGGGCCCGAGGGGAGGCAGGGAGCCAGGCCCCAGCCTCAGCTGTGGGTGGGTGGTGAGACCACAGGCTCCCTCTGGGCACTGGCATGGTGGGCAGCTCTCGGGTGCAGGTCTCGGGCGCCTGGGACCCAGGGGAGGGAGGCTGGGGACTTAAGGCAGTTTGCTGACCTTGGCCAGACCCCAAAACTGCCCCCTCCCCACCTGCCTCCAGGGCTTCTGCCCCCCAGGATGGACCTGGGGGACCCACAGCAGTGGGCAGGAGGCCTAGCCTAGCCTGGGGCAGAACAAGCAGGGCCCCGAGTGACACAGAGAAGGCCCCGAACCCAGCCCAGGGAAGGGGCCCGGGGTCTCAGGGGCTCCCTCAGAAGGGTCTCAAAGGAACAGGATGCTGCACCCAGGCTGGCCCATTATGCCAAGTCCCAGGCTCTGCCCCAGATGGCAGAGAGAAGTGTCACACCCCCAGGAGGCACTTGTGCCCACTCTGAGCCTGCGTTCCACCCCCACCTCCCAGAGCCAGTGGGGAGCCGGCTGCTGTGGGTGGCGCCCACCCTAGGGCTGGGAGTGGGCCCAGCACCCGCTGTGGCTGGCTGGACTCGGTAGGAAACGCAGTGAAACATGTTTTCCTTCTGGGATTTAATTGGCTGTGGTGTGTGACGCTCCTAGACCCAAACTGGGGCAATTTCTAGAGTTTTGTAACCTCTTGGAAAGAGCAGAACCAGCTGCACAGGCTCATGGCTGAGCTCAGGGACCTGCCCACCTCCCACAGACCTGGCCCGGCTGGTTGCTACCACAGCTGAGTCACCCACGGGAGCTGGGCCTGGCATTCAACGAGTAGCCTTGCCTTCCCCCCGCCTGGACACAGTGACAGGGCAGTCCCCTCTCTGGGCACCACATACAGGCCACCGGCAAAAGCACCACGTCCATCCATTGTCACGAGAGGTGGCCCTGACCCCGCAGGTAGCCTTGGTCCAGGGCCAGAGCCCAGATTGGGGGTACAAAGCACTGCTGCCCTGAGCCCCGGGTCAGGCCTCCAGTAGCAGGGCCCCTCAACAGGCTGGAATCCCAGAGACTTTGCCAGGAATGAAGAGGCCAGGCCTGGGCCACCTTTGTCGGGAGGAGCTGCCGCACCCTCTGGGCAGGTCAGACAGGAAGCGGCTGGCTCCCAGGAGGCTCAGAGCCAGCGCCCCAGCGGCCAAACCCAGCCGCTTGCCCCATCAAAGAACATCCCTGCCTCCCTGGGGCTGCTGCCACACCTGCGTCTATAAGGCACCCCCGGAACTGGCAGCAGCCTGGAAGCGATCCTCCAGGGGCTGCGGGGCAGAAGACTGGACCTCTGCGTGCCACAGGTTTTGTTTAGCACATTAACTGCCGTGTGAGTCGTATTTACCTCACGCTAGTTTTGAGTCCGGGGCCTCGTGAAGTATACGTAACTCACACATCTCTTTCCCTTGAGCCACGCGACCTATATTTCAAGTTACATATAACTCACACACACAGAAAACAATAAAAAAATAACACATTTTTCATTAAATTAGAAAAGATCACTTTGTTTTCAAAGTTTTTATTCTATTTTCATAATAAAACACTGTGGCCTCAGGGAAACAAATTTTTTTTTTCTAGTGAGGCAGTCAATGTGTTAAAAAGCAATTTGGGGATGGCTCATATCATCTGTGCTAATCAAACAGGTATATAGGATAAAGTTCTTCAGGGACATGTGTCCGGTACTTATGAGAGAGAGCTATCGAAAATCTTGGTGGAAATACAGCATTTGGGGAATATTTCAAGATGGTTTACAGGAAATATTTTCTGTTG
>CAUYSK010014984.1:0-33603 GCA_963575035.1 Avahi laniger | reverse complement strand
CTGACAGAGTGAGACGCTAGCACTATGGCTGCATTTTTTAAGGTTCTTATCTTTTAGAGGTAGTATTTTTTATTTACAGGTAAACTTATTAAAATTCTCAGATTTACTTCAAAATAATATTAATATGCGAGAAGAAGAAATGGATATTATGAAGATGGGGCGGGATTGGAGGGCAATGAGGCACGGGGAGCTTTGTCACACTATTTCAACTGTTGGGTCTGTTTGAAACCCTTCAGAATAAAAAATTACACGCAGGCACACAAAGTGAGATACCACTATGCTCTCACCAAGATGGCTAACACAGATAAATAACTAAAAAAAATTACATCAAGTGTTGATAGGCTGTGGAATAACTAGAACTCGTATTGCTGGCCAAAGTGGAAAACTGTTTGGTAGTCTGTAATAAAGTTAAATACACAATTATCCTATGATCCAGCAATTTCACTCTTAGGTATAGAACCAACAAAAATGAAATGTGCACAAAAGACATACACAGGATGTTCATAACAGCCACAAATGGGAAACAATCCAAATACCAAGGAAAATAGAACAGATAAATAGATTGTGGTATATTCACATGTTGGAATACTACACATTGAAAAAGAATATACTGCTGCATGCCATAACATGGACGAATTTCATAGACACAATGTTGAGCAAAAAGCCAGACACAAAAGGGATATAATGTATGCTTCCATTTATAAAAAGTTCCCAAACTTCACTGAGATAGAAAAAAGCTGGAACAGAGGTTTGCTTTTGAGGATGTGGCAGGGTATCCCTGTGGAAATGATGATGGCCTGATAATGGCTGACAATGGCCTGTACCTTGATCTGGATGGTGGTTACATAGGTGTATTTCTTTGTAAAAATTCATTGGCTGTCCACTTAAGATTTGTGTGCTTTACTATAGGTATATTATTATTTTCACAAAAAAAAATTAAGGGGAAAAAGGGTATCTTGGAAAGGAGCCGGGACTGGAATTTGGGTAGTAATACCAAGAGTTTCCACACCCACCTAACCATTTAATGGTAAGGTCCTACAGCTAGCCCCTCATGTCCCACATCAGGCAGTTGAGCCAGTGAAAAGCGACTTTCCCAAAACCCCTGGGAAGCAGAACTGGACCCATGACTCCCAGTCCAGGACCCTTTCCACTCTCCACACACCTTATTTGTCTCAGACAGACGAAATGTCAACATATTTTAAAGATCTCTGAACAGGAAGTCCCACAGTTAAGTTCTAACTCCCAGGGGCAGAAATGTACGTATTTTTGCCTTGTCTAATCTAAGTCCTTCATCCCGTGTCTTGTTTGTTCTTTCTCAGTCCTTTCTGAATACTGGAAAGAGCTAATTACTTGGAGACATTCCTTTTCAATAGTTTCTCAAATAGCCTCTATTTTGCAAGCCAAATATTATATATGTTTTATACACCCTTTAGACTTTTCCCATAGACTATCTTGATTTTTAGTGATCTCGGAGATTTTCACATGAGCCTACATTTTTAGAGCTGGCAGGGCCACAGAGATCAGTGAGTCCAACCATTTCAGGATCAAACTGAGAGGAAAGGAGTGATGCCAGTGGTAGAGAAGAGACAGTAACGAGAAGGGATCACGAATAGTGGGCAGGGCTCCTTCCCTCTCTATTTCACCCCCATCCACATTCTCTCTGGCCCCTTCCATGTGGAGTCCACAACAGTGCACCACTCTCTGGGAAGGTTACTACTGCCAAATATAAGGGGATGACCCAAGCATGACTGCTGGGTGCTATCCTCTTATCTGTGCACCCCATCCCTAATTTGCTTGTAACACAGCAGACTCTAATTGCAGAATCGCCATCAGTTTGCTAGCTGCTAGGCACATGGCCACACGCCACATGCATAGTAGGGGTATTGCCTACGTTTCTGTTTGTGTACTGTGCCCTCTCACCCTTTGAAAGATTTCTCGGGGGCAGGTACGGGAAGAACTTCCTGGGATTTAAATTTAACTAAGTCATTCTTTTATAAAATAGCATTTCTGCAGTCACTTCTGTTACATTAAAAAGAGGATGTATGCTGCACTGGTCTTTTCCAGACTCCTGGCCAAGTCAGCTTGTGGCTCCTGCAGAGAGGCAGACTGTGGGGTGGCTGGCAGCAACTCAGAGCTCTACAGTTCTCATGAAGGAAGCGAGCTGCCTTGCAGAGCCTTTAGCCAATCCTTTAGGTGCTCTGGGAGCCTCACCTTCACCGTGCAGTACCAGGAAATGGTTGGCCAATGGTTCCAGTGATCTGGAATAGCCCTAACTAGGAAGGGTTTGGAGTCTGGTTGCTCAGAGAATAAAAAAGAAATGGGCAAGCCTGCTCTGCATGGTTCCCATGGATCAGCAATACCTGTGGGCCCAGTGGGAACTCCTCCAGGTCCTGTTTTGAGAAAACTCAGAAAGACAAAAATCAGGGGTACAAAAAAAGAGACATTCCTAAGAAGCATTTGGCACAATTACAAACAGTATATTAAACTGACAAAATGCTTCACAATTATTTTCCAGATAAGTCCACACACATCTCAGCAGGAGAAGTTCAGCACAGACAAGTATGAGTTCTTATGCACTGGACAAAATTAGTTCAATTACTCATGCACACTCAAAGGTGCTTAATTAATTATAACAGCAAGAGAACAAAGGACCAGGAGAGGTCTGCACTCTGGTCAATAACTAATTCACCAACTGGAACTGGACAGACAGACACAGAAAAGCCAAACCAAACAAAGGAAGAGTATATAAAATATAAGATCCCTCTAAAATAAGAAATATCATCCTTTATATAATGAAGACAACACTAAGCATACTTATGTGTATGAATAAGGATGACACTAAATCCTTCGTGTCATGCAAACTTGTATAGTGTGCTAAGTTTAAGCTCACAATACTCATGTGAGCTGAAGTGGGGGTGCTCTCCTTATTTCATGGATCTCAGGGAACTAAGACTGTGAGATGCTAAGTGATTTGCCTAATGGGACATGATCAGCGTTAGAGCAAGGTCTAGACTCCAGGTCAGCTGCTTCCTGGGTCACCCCATAATAAGTGAGGCCTGTGCTCTGCTGACGAAATCTGCCCACTTGCTGGGACTAAGCCCTGCACACATTTGTAAGATACCCAGCTGGGTCTGAAACAAGGCAGTTAGGGGACCCTTAGAGGAACAAATTGATTTCCTTTACTGGGTATTAAGAGTTCAGCAAAATCTTTGATATATACCAGGTGCTCGATGAATAATAATTTTTAGCCCTATTCTCAAGCCTGAAAAAAAAAATCAGAGTCAGATTTGATCAGTGGTTTAAAAATCTATTTTTGACAGCAGAAATTTTTATTTCTGTATCAATGCAGCTATGTCGGCAACTTAAGGGCTTTCTGGAGGACACCGGTAATTAGTGGCAACCTAAGGGGAGTTTCACGTGAACAGAACAGAATTACAAAGTTAGGAGAGATGAGAATTCAGCCCATAAATGTAGATTTTCCAAATGAAAGAACTGCCTGACTTGCTGCATGTTCAGGTGAGGACACCCTCTCATTGGTGAAGTAGAACTGGGAGACAGCGGACGTGCAGATGGGAGCACAGGCACAAGGTGTGACCCAGGGCTCTTGCTCCCGAGGACCATGCAGCCCACTGTGCTGGTCAGGCAGTAACAGTCCGCCAGGTCCAGATCTTACCCCCCATCCCCAGGTCCCCAATTCTTGATTTGAAATAAGGACTTTCCATTTGTGAATTCATGCTAGAACGAGTTTCTTTTAGAGGCAAGGGCTGTTTTTCTATTTCTCTGTACTTCTTTTCCTTCTCCTTGCCATACTCTATCTCAGCAACCCTCAGGAGTATGTTTGATGGGGTAGTAAACAATGGCCAAACACTGACTTTCAGAGGCAAGTGATAAAAAAGAAGTTATCATCCAGAAGAGGTAAAGCAGGTAGGAGGGTCTGGTCTTGATTCTACCAAGGACTTTGGATAAACAGTTAATTTTTTTCTAAGCTTTAGCTTTATAATGAATGTGAAAGTACTCCAGCCCCTGTAGAGTAGCATACAAATGTTCACTGCCATTATCATCAATCTTGAAAAATAAGCAAGTTTTCATTTTGAAAACTGCTATGAAGCTTTAGCCAGCACCAGCTTCTCCCATCCAAGTACTAACCAGGCCCAACTCTGCTTAGCTTCCGAGATCAGATGAGAGAGACCATTTCTACTCATCATTTACTGAGGCCCTACTATATGAAATGTTACCAGCTGATGGTAACCAAAACATGGGAGAAAAGCTGTTAATTTTTCCTCAGAGAGGGTCCCCTCAGATATCAGCTTAGCTGATGGCATCGGTGACAAGTGATCTTAGCCTAAGACGCAGTTTCCCTGTCCTACACCCCAGGGCTTTCATACAGCCTACCTACGAGCCCAGTGGGACCTTCTGCAGCCTGGTTTTAGGCAGGGACCCACTTGGTACTCAAGCATACCTGGCCAACCACTTCCGAACAAATGTCACTGCTGCCATCTAACACACTCCTGGCATGCTCAGAGGATGCCCAGAGGGAAGCAGTGTACTCCTAGTCTCTGTCCCCAGATGCTCCTAGGCCAGATCTGCAAAGCATCTTGGTAGCAGATGCTGCACTCTATTTCGGTGGTGGTGGTGGGGCTGTTGTGATTATCTTTTTGTTTTGGGAGTTGTTTCTTGTCAAGTGTGAGCTTGGGGATTCAGCTGGGACCTGGTGGCAGTTCCCAAAATACGGCCACGAAGCAATTTCCTTCAGGAAGGAAAAAAAAAAGACTAATGAGGCTCACGAAAGGGTCAACCTGTGCCTTTTCTAGCAACTGGCAGAAGCAGGATGTAAGTCTGGCTGTGTTCAATGGGCAGCTTCTCGGTTTCTGCTTTGTGCCAGCCAACTAAATCCATCAGCCCAGGAAAGCAGCAGCAGAGGGCACTGAGAACCAGGTACAGAGTTACAGGTTCTCTCTGAAATCTTCTAGCAGATTTCACAAATGCTAGGAGACCAGAATGCCAATCCCAGTGTTCCAGCCATGTTAATAGCCCAGAAAGAACTCTGTGAAACTGCTACAAGGGCCAGTGGCTCAGAACACACTGGAAGAATGACCTGTGGGTAGCAGTGTATTTCCTCTAGGCAGACCCAGAAGGGCCAAGTGAGTGACTGTCCAAAGGAATTACAACAGGGCCCGCATGACCTCAGTGCCACCCACTCCCCACAGAGCCCAGCGAGGATGCCGGCCTCCTAGCCCTTTCTTTCCAGCTAAGTAGCTAAGTTGCTCCTTTTGTCTGGCCCTGGTCCTGCAGGACAGCTTCTCTGGCCCAGTACCTGTAGGTCTTTGTCATGGCCCTGCCTCTCCAGGATCAGCACCCGGTCCTGCAGCTCCTCCACGGTCCCTTGGAGCAGGTCATTTTCCTCTAAGGTGGCACTGAGACGATGCTCCAGTTCCCGTTTCCGATCTGACAGCATCTTGATCTGAAAGGGTGGAGAGCCACAGGGGTGGTGTGGAGTTACACCCAGGCTGACGAGTGGGAAGGAGGGGCTAGCCCCAAAACACGAAGGCACGTGTCTCTCAGTGCTCTGTCCAGGGACTTGGCTCCTCCCGTCCCCCCCGCAATCTCTAAGAGAGAACAGCTGTGAAATCCTAAGCTGAAGAGAAAACCCCTCCCTTCTAGAAACCTGTCTGGGAAGGGGTGGGAGTTGAGCTTTGAGGCGGCTGGAATGTGGGATGCCAGGCAGAGGAAGGGAAGGCTAGGGCCTGGAAATTCCAGAGATAAGACAAAGAAGAGCCCCACCTTGCCTGCCCTCAGCTTTACCTCAACCCTACAATTTGCGGGGGAAATGGAATCTAACTTGCCGTACTACTTTTCCTTCTCCAGTAGTGACAGGAGAAAACGCCCAAGAAATCCTTCGGAGCTGCAGTATTTCCAGAGTCTGGGGCTCTCCTCTGCCCTTCCCCCACTGCCAGCCCCTCTGGCACTAGAGGTCACAGTTCAGAGCTGGTGCCCTGAGTTAATGGAAGGGCTAAGCAGGGCACAGAAAGCAAAGCGGTGCCTGCATCAGCCCGTGTCCCTGGAAGGAGCAGGACAAGGACACAAGTGAATATCGACTTGACTCAAGCTTTTACCTGAGCAAGCAGTTTGAGAATAGAGGCAAATTCTCTCCTTTTATCAAACAGGCCAACATATTTGTACACTGAGTACCTAGTCAGTCTCATGATACATGAATCTTCTTTTACGAAGGTCTAATTGCTTCAGTGTCAGTGAGAAAACGAGGAAAAGAGGAAAGAGATGCCAAGTCTTCTCTGGCTGTAAGGTTTGCAAGGTGAGGAGCTGAGCTAGTCTTCCCAAGGCCAGGGACGCTTTGCCCAGGGAACACCACCCAGCTGAGAGGCTCCAGAGAGCTTTCCCAAGTCTTCCCAGTTGGTACTGGCTTTGGGGGGAACTTCTGGAGCCTTGCAGGTCCTCCTATTCGTCAGTTCCCTGCTGGACTGATTTCTCAACCAGCTTCTTGCTTGTGAATATTTTCTTGACATGGTTAAGATGTTCTCCAGGCTCTCTATTCTACCTTGGATACAATTCCTTTAGGCTCTTGCTTGGGTAAGTTTTGGGGATCGACCTCAGAACTTTTCCAGGGGAGATTTTGAAACGAATGTCTAACTTGCTTCAGGTCTTCTGAGAGCCATCTCTCCCTTTGCTTTCTGGCCGTTCTCCCTCTGCACACTAGAATTCTGCCCACAGGGCACAGATCTTCTTTGGCCACCCATCAATCAGATAGGGTGCCGTCCAGGGCAAATGAAGTGCGTGGCCTTTGTCCAGACAGATCAGGTATCTGGCCAGACAAAGAAACACTGTCTCTCAGGTGTGCCCCTGGGTGAGGGACCAATAGAAGCAAGCCCATTTTGAGAATGGGCCTACTATTTCCTTCACTGAAGCAAAGTTACCCAAGTGAAGGGAATTCTTACTCCAGTTGATTTTCATTTAAATACCCTCTGACCTGTAAATTTTCCTTCCCATGAATCATCTTTGTTTCCCAAGTTTCAGTCAGTGAAGTAATGAGGTAATATGATTCTGATATACAACTGATCCTTAAAAAAACTTAAAGGGGTCAGTCAGAGCTGTAAGAAGTAACTTATCTGAAACGATTAATTTCACACCTTGGCTTTTAAAAGTGGCAGTGTTTACAGATGAAGCAAGGAGTCCAGTATGAGGCCACCCTGCCCCACCCTACACACCCTGAAACTTGTGACCAACCCAGGCAGTAAACATCGCTGGAAATGATCCTGTCCCTGAGGGTCTAGAAAAAGTGAATAGGTCGGGGAAAGAGGAAGACAGGCATCTCAGTGGAGTCGGAGTCTGGGAGAGGTAGTTGAATGGCAAGTCATGCACACAAAAGGTCACAGACAGGCATGCCAAATCCCACCGGAACAAACTCTACTTACTTCAAGAACCTGCTGCTCAATACCAGTAGGAATTCCAGGGGAAAGAAGGAAGGGAGGGAATGGGAGGCAGGAGAAAAAGAGAAATATTGACAGACTTTAGGAAAAATATCCTCAGGTCATTTACAAAACAGGGGAGCAGCCTGCCTGGGTTTCTCTGGCCTGCCCATGATGGCTCATTCCTTAACCACAGTGGAAGGTGCACATTCAGCCTGGCCTTAGACTGTCCCTCAAACTTTGACTTAGCCGAAGGGCTGCTGTTCATATACTTGGCTAAGGGGTCCTCAAGAGCAGATCAGGTGGAAGCCTCCCAAGGGGGAGGCCCTGTGACCTGGTGATAAGAACCTTCTCCTCTCTGTACCTCCTGCAACTAGATTCTCACAGGATTGTTTCACAAGTGTTCCTTTATTTTTCCCCCTGGCCCACTCAGGGCCATAGACCCTGGCTGCCATGTTCTGGCCTCTCCTATGCTTTCAATAACATTATGTTCCAGGTACCACACAAGGTGCTTTTCATGTATTTACCCATCCAATCCTTACAAAAATCTATGAAGCAGAAACTTCTATTTCTCCCATTTTACAGATGAGAATAATAGCAGACCCTATTAAGATGGACTGAATTGGTCCAAATGGAATGGAGAAAGAGAAGATGCTCTTCTCCACCTTCTATTTGGGATTGGGGAGGATTTTTGGGGAGAGATTAACATATTCAGGAAAATGTAGGCCATTCATGATTTCAACACACTCAGCAGTAACTCTGAGCAACTTTATTTTTTCAGACAACAAATTACCCAGAGGAACATGGATCAAGTGTTCCCCATTTAGTTTCCCACAGAAATGTCTTTCTTTAGAGCTTTTAGTCCTTTTTATACAGAGCAGGTGTCTGTTTCCTAGTTCAGAGGGCTCCTTATCCAAAGACCAGTGCAGCGCCCCCAATGAGAAAAGCACTCCCCCACCTTCCCGCACTGCGGCACGGGGAGGCTCACCTCAGCCTGAAGGCTCTCCAGCCTGATGATGTGCTGGGTGGTTGACGAGCTTTTCTCACGAAAGTCTTCTCTGAGGGCGTGGACCTGCATGGAGAGCTGTCTCTCAACTTCTGATGCCTGAAACAGAGGATACCTTCAGAGATCGTACAAAGACAGGCAGTTAAGAGTTTGCCTTTCACTTATGCATCTCTTTGCACTTTCTAGTCTGTAAGGAGCAGTAAAGGAGATGCTGCCTTCTCATCCATGATCCATTCGTTCTCTAGCACCAAAAGAAGACAAACACCCATCCCCACCTCCACCATTAATGATGCTGTCTAGGTCCAAGACCACATTACTGACCAGAGGAAACAGGCCCAGCAAATAGTAAGCTCTCATACATGACTTACCATCATTATCATTTGGCTATAGCAGAAGTTCAGCAAATTTTTACGTGAAAGAATAAAACTGATACACCTACTGCCTTAGAAATGCCTTTTTTTCTCCCATCAGTTTCCTCATCTGGGCTCAGGCAAATCATCTGTCTGCACTTCTCACTTCCACTCAACATGGGCGCTACATGAAATTCCCTGTCATATCTGTTAAGATTTTTGCCATTATTCCTCAAGGACATTTTCACAACTTTTAATTCTTTAGAGAGTGCTGGCTGAGGTGCTTGTTTCGAACCCCAATCCACTGACTCTCTAATGCTAAAACACAGCAAACATCAAAATACCGTTTGGTGTTGCAGGAGAGTCATGGGAAAGCCAGCTCACTTGGTAGCACATGAACTCTGGCCCTCCTCCTGAGGGCCCGCCCAGACCCCACTGAGGAGAGCCCTGGCTACTGCCCTGCAGAGCGCGCTGCCACAGGACAAATTAAGCAACTGCCTCAATGCTTTTTTGAGGCCAAATGGGGTCAGTGAGCTTTATGGGTTCTAGAGACAGAGCACTGTGTGCTGGACTGGTTAGGAAAGGCTTTCAGAGGAGGTGGGATGGTGATAATGTTGAAATGGTAGGCTAGCTGTTCAATGAGGCTCTCACAGTAATGGTTACATGTTCAATAGTTCTTTTTATCTTCAAGTACTATATAATCAATTGTCCATCTTTCTGTTGTTTCCACAGATTCAACAAACGTTGCCTCACTGGACTACAGAGCCACTTAAGATTCTTAACCTATGGTTCTGTTTTTTAAACAATTACAAAACACAAATCAAGTCACAATCTAGTTGATTTTCATTTAAATACCCTCTGACCTTTACATTTTCCTTCCCATGAATCACCTTTGTTTCCCAAGTTTCAGTCATGAGGCAATGCGATTCTGATACACAACTGAACCCTTTAAAAAAAACTGAGAAGTTCAGAACTACAAGAAGTGACTTATTTGAAATGCACAATTTCCCAGCTTGGCTTTTAAAAGTAGCAGGGTTAATGGCTGAAGCAAGGAGTCAGCATGAGGCTACCCTACTCTAGCCCACACACCCTGAAACTTGTGACCAAATCAGGCAGTAAATATTCCTGAGAATGTTTCCTCCATATTCTTTTTCCTCTATATTCTAGATGTAATTTCAGACACCAGTAGCTTTAGACTTCTCCATTACTTAGAAACATGTTTGTCACTCACTCTTGTCTAAAAATCACGTCAGTAATATTTACTGAGTGCTTACAATGTGCCAAGAACTGTTCTAAATGCTTCTAATACATTATCTCAATTGTTACCCCCAATTTACTAATGAAGGGATAGGCTAAGGAAAGTGAAGGAACTTGCTCAAGAGCTCAGTAAATGACAGCATCAGGATGGTAAACTCTGGGCTATTTTATCCTCAAATTAGGACTATAATACTGCCTTCTTGTGTTCTGAAATAGTTTTTCACATTCCTGTTGCTTACTACTAAAACCAAACTCTACATGCGTCCAATTTAGCAAGGCTTTTTTCCCCCCTTTTCTTCTTTTTTAATACTAAGCAATTTCATTTGAGACTTCTGAAATTTCTTCTAATGGAATATAGGGTCCATCTGAAAATCAACTGCTGTGGTTTCATTGTTTATACTGTTTTCAGTTGACTATTAGGGTTTTGAACATATTTAGATTTGCAAAGCACTGGGTAATTCAGGTAGCTGATCTTATTCCTACCATCACCTCTTTGACATGAATCACAAGACAACAAAGCCACAGAAATGCACTGAGGACTAGGAATCTAGCTCAGCTGGTATTAGAAATGCTCCTGTAGACTACCTCCCCTCAAAGCCATCTTCTTAGAAATAGAAATTTGTCTCTTCCTACCAGGAAGGTTGACTCCAGAGCCTGAGCTCTTAACCACCAATCTGTAGTTTCCTTCAAATATTTGACTTTTCAGATATGCTGAGGGATGTACTTTTTTCAAAGGCTTTTAACCTGCATTTCTCATTTGAATTTCCAATAGCCCTAAGAAGCAGGAATCACTGGCTTCTTCTTGCAGACAAGGAGATAGAGGCTGAGAGGGTGTGGCACCCCACTGATCTTTGCCACCACACCACCTTCCAGTCAGGGGGCCAATCATTTGCCTGTGATGGTGATGAAGGGGATGATCAGAGTTATAAACCTAACATTTGCAAGGAGCTAATGTACCTGGCAAAGTAAATTATTTTCTTCTTTTTCAGAGATGGAATTTGGCTCAGATCTTTAGATTTGACTAACGGAATAAATATTAGCTAATTCTGCACATAAATTAAATAATAACCTTTTAAGTTTATATACAGCTCTAATGTTCTAAATGCTTTCTGGAAGCTAAATTCTAAATCAGGAAACAAAAAGCCAACCTCAGTTCCATAATAAATTTCAGAGGTTCTTTGAAGCTCCCCAAGTAGGAGAGTTAGCCATGGTAGCAGCAATCTCTCTGAAGGGACCCACATTCTGCTCCTGAGAAGAAGGATGGCATTGTGGGAAGAAAAAAGCTTCAAATGATCAGGGTTACAGTTCCTGTCCTGCCATATGTGTATATGTATACAAGTTACATGAGTCTTTTAACCTAGTCTTGCATTCCCAAATGATAAATATATTCCTCTACAAAATTATCAACACAAAAAGGAATACTCCATTTCCCTATTTCTAAGTGCAGCACTGAGTTGAACCACTGAAGTTTAGGGAAGAGAGAAAGGAAAGAAATATTATACTATCAAAATTTAGGGCAACTGTGGGAAGTAGTAAAAATCCGAGGATCAGTTGTTGCTCCAAGGATTAGCTGTTTGACACCGTGTATATGTTATAGCAGGGGTCCCCAACCTATGGTGAGTTGTATAATTATTTCATTATATATTACAATGTAATAATAATAAAGTACACAATAAATGTAATGTGCTTGAATCATTCCAAAACATCCCCCCTGTTCCTGGTCCATGGAAAAATTGTCTTCCATGAAAATGGTCCCTGGTGTCAAAAAGGTTGGGGACCGCTGTGCTACAGGGCACTGTCAAACACATGGTCCACTTTGGGTTCTGCCCTGAAAATAGTCTGTTAAAGTGGCCTGGTCAGCATCATTAAGGTAGTGGGTCAAGCTAAAAAAATATGGAGAAATACAAAAATATTTGGCAGCCAACTTTTCATTCAGGTGGCTCTTCACAACTATTCAACAGTCAGCAGATACGCAGGAGCCATTCCTTTGTTGGAGAAACAAAGTTTCCTGCTTCTAGGTTTGGGGCAGAGTCATGGCCCTGTGACCTTTTCTGGTAGTGATGGTTGGGGATGAAATTAGGACAATTCATTTCTTATAGTAGAAAATGACAGGCATGGGTCTCATAATTTACTTCTCAGTAGTGTTGGTTATTGTGCCCACTAGATAGAAACCATGTCTAATTTTGTTTTATTTCAGCTAACTTTAAAATTAGAGCACAATAGCATTTTTGTTACTATCCTTCTTCTAATCACTATCACAAACGTAATCCCCTCAGCATCAAAGACTGGCAACTCCAGCAGCATAAGCTGTAATTGAAAAAGAAAAAAAAGGACAAATGTTAATCCTGGTTTTGTTTCTGAAAAAGGACTATTATTTAATGTCAGGTTCCTGCTGCTAGTTAATAAAAAAATATTTCAGAAGTCAGAAAGAATAGATTTTTAAATTTCATATTTAAATGTTCTATGAAGACTCAAAACAAACAGGCCCCAGATATTCCCAACACGCTGTATTCACAATTAGAACTTTTGATTCAGTCTCAGTCTTTTTTTTGTTTAACCAAAATGACACAATCCTCTGTGTTAACTTGATGGCCTGGCATTTTGCACTAATTCCAACATGGATGGAACACTTACTATGTTTTCAATTGGGGATACAGAGATGAATAAGACACAGTTCTAATGGGAAAACTCGACAGTCTTTCTTCTCTACCAGTTACTCTATTGTGTGACCTCAGACAAATGCTTAACTCTCTGTGCCTTAGTTTCCTCATTTACAAAATGAAGATAAAGTAGTACCTCGCTCATAAGGTTGTACAGATGAAATGAATTAATATACGTAAAGCGCTCAGAACAGTGCCTGGTACACAGCAGACACTATGTGTTACCTGTTGTCGCTATTGTTATTATATTCATCATTATTATTAATAAAAGTCAGATCTAATAATCTCAAAGATCAATCCTGATATTTAAGTCATTGGCACAGAAAAGTTCAAAAGATTAAATGTAAATGAGGGCAGACCTTAAAGAGCCTGAAGAAAGAGCCTACAAAAATTTCGCATAGGGATTGACAAAAGACAGAGAGGAGGACAGCCCCAACAGAGGCAGAGTTAGTTGCAGGGAATTTAAACTTTTGTCCATGAATAGTTGTTAGTAATAACAGAGAAACCTTGAAAATTTTTGCAGGTAAAGGGGGAAGCAGATGTGAAAATGTAGCCAAGCTAGAAGAATTACTGTTCAGCTAAACTGAGGCATTGTGCCCCAATAACATGTCTGCCTTGGAACAGGCTTTCCAGTTCCCTCAGGGTTGAAAATACTACAAGGACCTTGGACTTCCTGGAATGTGAAATGTTTATGCTTTCAAAAGGAGACTGTATGGAGATGCTTGGAAAAGAAGTTGAGAATCTTTTCCTAACAGGAAGGCTGGGGAAAGGCAGACATTTTGAATGACATTCTACTTAGCAAACTTTAATTTAGAGCGGTGATGGGTATGGGCTGGGGTATACACTGAGGAGTCCTTCACTGGAAGACAAGTGATGCCACAGGGACACATTCAGGAGTCCCTCAGAAAATAACTGTCATGTGTAATCCTAATAAAGAAAGAAAACTCTAGTATTTTTAATGCTTTTTTCCCCTTTGGGTCACATGGCTCACCAGGGGACTTACCTAGACCTGAAAAGAAGGTTAGAACATTAAAATGTTCTTGTTTGGAGATGGAGAAGGGTTAGGGGGAAAATGCTTTCCAAACTGGCGGTCACTTTCTTCTTCTAACCAACATAAAAACAAGAGTATTAATCAAATTATGCCTTTTTATTCAAAGTGCCATCTTCCCTGAACATGCCTCCATGACTTTGCTCATGGTGTACTCCCTCTTTTGGAATGTCTTTCCCTGAAATTTTCACCTGATAAATTCTTAACCTTAATCGTGCAGTTCAGAGGTGACCTCTATATTGCCTTCATAACTTCCCATGGTAAAGCCACTACATTATTTGCAGTCTTGTAATCCTCTACTAGAGCACTTATCAGACATTCTCTTTTTTTAAGTTGTATACATGTCTGTTTTCTTGGACTGGGAAGGACTTATGGGCAGGAATTATATTTCCTATTTATCCTTGTTCCCCTAATAAAGTATATAGCTTATAGTAGATATTCAAATGTTTACTGTTGAGATAAAATCTGAACACCTTAGGTGAGTACTTTTTGTCAAAGTCAAGCGATGACTGCAGAAAATAGAAGTGGGATTAAACTAAACGCTAGAAGTGTCCCTTTAGCAAGGTTCCACCAGGATCACCAGGGAGTTAATGAGATAATTCCCTTTGATTTAAATAGCCCATCCCCAAGAAAGGGCACTATTTCCTCCTATAGGTCAACACCATGGCTCAAGTAGATTTACTTAGGCTTTGATGTAAATTACTCATGACTGATCCATGGATTTGCTGCTTGGGGTTTCTGCCTATACCTTCACCCTGCTTTTGCATGTGGAATCTTTTAATACTCATAACCTACAACTTCTTTCCCTGTGTCCTCTATAAACCTCACTGAAGTCCTTTGTTTATGAGGTCATTCTCATTTGATAAGAGATGGATTTGAAATCCTTTTTTTGGACTTGTCACTAAATAGGCAATCCCCCCTACCTCCAAAAATAAAAAGTGTACATCAGAGTAGGCTGTAAATTCAGAATTCTTCCAGGAAGAGAAGCTCATGTTCCCTTAGTTTGGGTTCAATGTAACAAACTAAACCTGACGAAAAGGAAGATAACACATACTAATTAAGCACTTTGTATATCCAAATGCTGCTCTAAGTAACATACATATCCTATTTCATTTTATTTTAATGATGCTATGGGATGAGTATTGTTATAAAGAAACCGAAGCTAGAAGACATTAAGTCACACAATTGAAGTCACTTAGCTAGTACGACGGAGCTAGGATTCAAATGTAGGTCTGAGCCCAAAGTCAATGATAATGCTGCTACATGATCATGCCCAAAGGAAAAGACTACCCTCATGTCTACTTCTTGTTAGGTTTAGCAGCAAAAACAGACATCAAGTTGGCACTTCTTCCTGAATGCTTTGAGATTTCTTTTGTAATTAATCCCTAGCCTGATCTGACTTCAGGTTCCTATATCCAACTGCCTACTAAACTCATTCACTTGGACAGCTAATGTGCTTCACAAACTCAACCTGTCCAAAACTGAACTCCCAATTCTAGGGCTTCCAACCAAGCATGCTCTTCCTTGGGTCTTCCCTTCTCTCAGGGGATAGCAACTTCATTCTTAAGAGTTTCAGGCCCCAAATAGAATCATCCTGGATTCCTTTTTACCCCCTCAAACCCTACATCCAATCCATCTACACATCTGTAGAGATTCTACCTCTGAAATTTACCTCAGAGGACTGTTATGAGCATGAAACAAGCTGATATTTATAAAGCTGTTAGAACAGTGCCAGGCATGTAAGTGCTATATGAGTATTTATTGAGTAAAATAAACATCCAGCCTTCGCCACTCCTCCCTCCCACCCTCGTCCTAGCCTGTGTCACTGCCCGCTTCAACTACTGGTCATGGAGCCACCCACCTGGTCTCTGCTCCCACCCTGGCCCTCCTGCAGCCTGTTCTCCATGCTGTGGAGCAATCCTTCAAAACCCACGTCAGACCATGTCAAACTGCTCAAAACCCTCTAGAAGGTTCCTAGCTTAGAATAAAATATAATAAAGTCCTTATCATGGCTTATTAGAGTCTTCAAGATTCCTCTCCCAATCCAACCTTATCTCTGATCTCCTCTTTTCTCTGCCGTATTCATTCTTTTCCACTCATACTGGCATCTCTGCTGTCCTCAGTCCTGTGCAGCACATTCTTGTATCAGGATCTGAGCATTTGCTTTCCCTCTGCCTGGGACGCTTGTTCCTCACATATACACGAGGGCCTGTTCCCTCACTTCCTTCAAATGTCATCTCATCAGAGAGGCTTCCTTTGTTCACCCTAAACCGTCGTACTTTTGTCAATCTCTATGTCCTTCCTCTGTAGCACTTGTCACACCTGACATATAGTAATAGTTCTTCGATGATCAAGTTATTGCTCCTCTTTCTGCCCTTGATGTAAGTTCCAAAAGGTCAGGGCCTTTGTTTTGTTTGAGTACATAACTCCAGTAATCAGAGCCAAGCCAAGCACATAGTAGACAAATTTGAATACAAGGAAAACATGCATATGTTAACTCATTTTCAACTTAAGGTTGTCTATAACAGGGAACAAAACAAATTCCATAAAATCCCCATATTAAATAATGAGTTCATTTTTCAGCAGGAAAATTTAAATATTAAGAAGAATTTTATCTTTAAATCTTCCCTTTGAGTAAAACTGACAGAAGATGAATCATGCCAATTTTTGGCCTTTGCCCCTAATTACTTATCAATAGTCACAAAAACTCTACATAAATTATATATAAAATCTTTTTTCCTCTCAGATTTATCTTATTTGTTATGTCCATTTTAAACAAACTATTCAAACAGAACTCAAGTGTAATGCTATTTCCTTACAGAAGAAAAATTCATGGTAAGATTTTTTTTTTTTTTTTGAGACAGAGTATCACTCGCTTGCCTGGGGTGAGTGCCGTGGCATCAGCCTAGCTCACAGCAACCTCAAACTCCTGGGCTCAAGCGATCCTACTGTCTCAGCCTCCTGAGTAGCTGGGACTACAGGCATGCGTCACCACGCCTGGCTAATTTTTTTCTATATATATTTTTAGCTGTCCAATTAATTTCTTTCTATTTTTAGTAGAGACGGGGTCTCGCTCTTGCTCAGGCTGGTCTTGAACTCCTGAGCTCAAACAATCCGCCCGCCTCGGTCTCCCAGAGTGCTAGGATTACAGGCGTGAGCCACCGCGCCTGGCCCTAAGATTTTTTTTCTTAAAAATATTTCCTACTAAATGTTCAAACATGGAAATATGGAAAAGCAGAGTTTAGATTTTAGATACAGCAGCTAAGTAGCCTGGTAATCTCCCAGTGGGACATTCTATCAGTAAAATTGGGCATTTGTTGATGAAAATACTTCTCACATCTTGCTTTACTAAGATTACACATCATCTTATGGTTGCCATGGAAACAGTAGTAATGCTAACAAGGATTAGCCCCATAGGGTTTTACCACTGCGGGCAGAATTATTTTGCATGAAGTCACTGGGGAGGTAACACAGATAGCATGTGGGGATAGAAAACTGGTGAGATTCTCTGAATGTGGGGGAGTGTGGAGGAGCCTGAAGTCCACCCTCAAATAAGAATCTATCCATTCCTTATCCTTATAATATCTACAGTTTATAATCTAAATTCTAGAGCCTCTTTAAATCCTACATCCTCCCTGAAGCCTTTTCTAATAAACTCCACTCAGTTCTTGCTTTTGTCTCTCAATTCATATTTTTAAAAATAGCCTTCGTATAATTTAAGCATCTAATGATAGTGTCTTGCATGGTTCTCTAGATGCAAGTTGAAGTAACAGTTATATTGAATACCTACCATGAACCAGACACCAGTGCCAACTGCTGTTGTATATTCTTCTATTTAATTCTCATTAATAATTTACCTAACAGGTATTAGTAACCCATTGTTTACATGAGGAAATTGAACTCCGAAGAGGTTATGTGACTTTTCCAATATGGTATGTTTATTTCCTCAAATAAGCCTTATCACTAGCATAAACCGTAGGCTCCTCAAAGGAAAGGTTGGCTCAACTTTTTTTTTGCAGTCTCTCCAATACTCAGAAAGGTCTTGGCTCACAACGATCAACTGAACAAAAAAGATTTAAAGAAAATCAATAATGAGGTAGGGTGCAGTGCCTCACACCTGTAATCCCAGCACTTTGGGAGGCCAAGGTGGGAGGATTGCTTGAGTCCAGGAGTTTGAGACTGGCCTAGACAACACAGTGAGACCTCAGCTCTACAAAAAATAGAAAAATTAGCTAGGTATGGTGGCACTCAGGAGTATTTGCAGCACTCAGGAGGATCTCTTGAGCCCAGGAGTTCCAGGCTGCAATGAGCTATGATTGTGCCACTGCATTTCAGCCTGGGCAACAGAGTGAGATCCTGTCTGCCAGCACTACTCTCAACATACACAAAAAGTCAACAATGGAAAAAAAATTTTCATGTGAGCTTATGGGAAGAGAGAGACTGTTTTTGGCGTTTTTGTTTACTGATAACATAATAAAATAAATACTTTACTTCAAAAAATATCACTAAGAGCAAATGCAAAATGCTCACTCACTATATTTTCTCAAGCAGGAGAGAAAAGGTATGGTTGTAGGTAGCCCTCTCAGGAAACTGAAGGTTACAGAAGCATTTGAACATGTTTCTTGATGGAAAACAGGTTAAGAACCACTGGCTTATGGAAAAAGATTTGGGACAAGGATCACCTATCTTTGGGCTCCATTCCTAACTGTTGTTGGCTCACTGGGTGAATATGAGCAATGTATGTAACAATGTGGCCTGTCTCCTCAGGCCTTTAAAAACATGGGACCAACTACCTACTGCTAGGTCACCCTTCAGAGGCAATTAGACACCACTTAGTGTTCTGAGTTGGTATCTCTGTTTTCCTGTTTCTTTAAGGTAGGTGAGGGAGCAAAAGTAGTTTGCTACTTCTAGAAATTGCCTAGTGGACTGGCTTTATGAAAATGAAACAAGTTGACTCAGTTGTCTCCTGAGAAAAATGGAAGGTCAAAGGACAAGTTTATTAAAACAAATTCAGATTTTTTAAAAATAGAAATGTATTACGTAGACCAGGCTACAAAAATATCTTTATGATTTTAAACAAATAAAGTTGTTTCCAAGTGAACATCAACTTCTCAGGAAGAATTAAGAGATTAAAAGCAGCATATCTCATTTTCTCAGCTATTAAATACATAATAAAAATCCATTTCCTACTTCTCCAAGGTGTTGGAAAATCGATTAGTTCATGTCTGTGAGGGCTTTCAGGTATAAAGTGCTGTCACTGCTAAGAACAATTCTATTTAAACTCATCTCTACTGCCTTTCTGTCATCAACTTCCATGTCTATCTGGGATGCCATGACGGAGAATATTAATGAACTGCAGTCTTACAGGCCTGAAAATTCTCAGGAGCAGGGAAGCTTAAAAAGATAGAAATGAAAACGTGGATTCTCTAGACCCATGCTCGTTTAAATGCTGGAATAATTATTTCAAGCCAAAAAGAAATGGTTCCAAATAACCCATCGCCTCAGACTCAGACTCCCAGGTGAGAGAGAAAGTGCTCTATAAATCACAATGATCATTCATTAATAAATCTAACATACTGGAGGAAAAGCACAAATACAACAAAGGCAACAATTCCGAGTAATGTAGTACTAATATCATTGAACATACAATTACTGAAACTCTACCACAGGCACGGCAATATGTTATGCAGTGAATAAGATGAAGCCCTGCATTCAAGGCAGGACAGGAAACAAGAAAATGAATATATTAAGGATCACGCTTACTACAGTAAAAGCAACATAGAAGCACATATATTAAAACATTCAATTAATAGAACTTAAGTTCTGTAAAGTGAATCCTCAAATAAAGCATCCTGAATCAATTTCTTTATTATACATTTGATCATGGTGAACTTGGATATATGATATTTCTGTGCAGTGAGATTCACCAACAGTTGTAAGCTTCCCAGCCAACTGGCCATAATTACTACATAAACTGAAAAGAAAGGGGTTTAGGCATGAAAGAAATATATTTCCAGATGAAATTTAGAAAAAACAAGTCTAACACTCCCAGTGCAAGGAAATTGTTTACCGATTCTATAGCTTGTTTCCACAGACTGATTAAAGTGTCACTGGTTTATACTGCAGCAGAAAGAATTAAATTAGAATACAGGCTATCTTGATAATGGAGTAAACTCACAGAAGTCCTCAAATCACCTTCCATGGTCACATCTTCTGATCTATTGATTCTACTGCTAGAAATCTATCCCCAGAAAATAACTGGAGAAGCTGTCAAAGATTTATGTACCTCACAATTCCCTCAGTGTGTATCCTACAGAAATCTGTGCTTATGTGTGCCACACTGTATGTACAAGATTGTTTATAGCAGCATTAATAGCTAAAACCTATAAACATCCAGCACCAGTAAAACAGATTTGTTAATATTCATACAACAAAATATAATACACCAAAGCAAATGAATTAACTAAGCTATATGCATCAACATGGATAAACTGTAAAAATAAAACGTCAAGCTAAAGAAGGCAGACACAAAAAATAATTCACGCTGTATGATTCCATTTATATAAAATCCAAACAGGCAAAACAAGATGGTATTATTTATGGATACATACTTAGCAGGTAAAAGTCACTATAAAGGAAAGGAATAATTATCATAAATGTGGTTCCTCTGAGGAGAAGAGGAGGTTGTATTTGCGGAGGGGAAATACAGTTGTGTCACGAACTATTTCTTGACCTGCGTGGTGATTACATGGCTGTATGCTTTTATTGTGACACTTCATTAACATATATGTTTATGTTTTATGCTCTTTCTGCATATTGCAGTTTTTTAAGAAGGTTTAAGATCTTAGCACAAGGGCATTTCTCAGAACTTCATCTACAGTAAGTAGTTTACTAGGGATTTAAGAGCAGGGTTTTGGAGTTAGCCACCTTTGATATGAATCCCAGTTCAGTTATTTGTTTGCTATGTGTGGTGATCTTAGTTAATACATTTAGCCTCTCTGAGCTTCATTTTTTTTTTTTTCATTTCAAAGAAATGGGATAAGGCTCCATATCACGTAGGGCTGATATAGGTCTCAAATGAGAGGGAGTGTCTTGCACAGTGTTTGGTACACAGTAAGCATGCAATACTTTTTCTCCTTTAATTCTTACTCCAGAGCAACAACTACAGAAACAACTCAACTAAAAGTATCTTCTTTGTACAAAACATAATTATGCTAAGAGCAACGGGGTAAAAAAACACACAGCTCCAATCTAGCTGGAGAAACAAAATGCAACTTTTTGAAAACATTTTAAAGGTTAAATAAAACAGAGACTGGAAGTGGCAGATAGCCACACTGCTGCTGGCCTAGAGGAGGAAGACAGCTATGCAGTGAACTGCCTGTGGACAGGGGCAGCCTCTAGAAGCCACGGGCCTCAGTCCTACAAGCAGCAAAGAATGGGATTTGGCCAAGAACCTGACTGAACTTAGAAGAGGACCCTGAGCTCCAGGTGAGAACCTGGCCCGGCCAACACCTTGAATGTACATGTTGTGAGACCTTGAGCAGAGGAACCAATTAAGCCATGCTGACTCCTGCCAAGAGAGGCAATGGTGAGATAATAAAAAGTTGGCTGACCTCTGCATCCCTTGAAGGAAATTGGTGAGTGAAGCCAAATCCCAGTAAGGGAATTTCTCAGATGATCTTATGTCCCAAACAGGGTCACAAAGTCAATGTCCTGCACTCTCCAGGGGATCAACTCCCCAGGTGCCCAGATGTCTCTGTTCAAGCTCTCTGTCCTACTCCAGAGAAAGAGACCCATTGCCACGCAGCTGCTCTCAAACCCCTTTGTGCTTTAGTATCATAACTTTAGTTAAAAATAGTCCAGTGTCATGCCTTCCTGAATTACACTCAAGTAACCTTGATTGTATTTTGCACGTTCCTAAATCTGTACTCATTAAAAGGCAATTCTTGGTTTGTCATTTCTACAGATGGCAGATCTCATCCATTACATTTGAAATCTTCCTAATTTCATTCTTAGAGATAAAGTATAATTTTTATTACTGTACAACTAATACTGGTTCCTTTTACAAAATCAGAAAAGTTATATGGACCAAAACCATGTAGTAAAAGTTACATGTGAAAATTTAATTGGTGATAGGCTATTTTCATCAAAATGCTCAATGACCACAAAAGATGAAAAATTATGTTCTAGTATTTGGCAGTGTTGAAAAAAGAATCTTTCAAAGGTCAATGCCTGAACACTCCATACATTTCTTGACAAATGGGGAAAAACAAAACTGAACAATGGAGAATCTCGTATCACCACCACGGTCCAGGGGTAAATCCCAGCATTACCGATGGAGGGACAACCAGCTATGTGTCATCTGATGCAATGCATGAGAAGTGCACATCTTCTAGCCAAAAACATTTGACCTAAATTCCTCAAGCTTTTATATATAACCTTCAGTTAATAGGAAATATCAGGAAATAGAAGAATGAGCTAAGTGTCACTATGACAAGGCAACCAAACAAATTCAAAAGCTGGAACTCTCCACAGGAAAACTGGCCCAGTTTCTTCAACATGTCATTGGCATAAAAAAGGAAAAGGATTATACTAGAATAAATAATATTTAAAGTATCAGAAATAATGCATGGTCCTGGTTGAGATCCTGGTCTTTAAATCAGCTGTAAATGACACCTTTTGAGGTCAATCAGGGAAATGTGAATATGATTTGGGTATTACACAATAATGAAAAATTACTGCAGTGGAAAGGTGGAGATCACTGATCTAAAAAGCAGGTTACAAATAGTACATGCGACATATATGATTTTGGTTTAAAAAAATTATAGATGTATTTACACATGCCTAGAAGAAGGTCCCTAAAGATTTGCACTAAGCTGTTTTCAGTAGTGATCTATGGAAGGTAGAAATGTGATGTTTTTATCTTTTAATTATTTGACTTGTCTATTTTTTTGGGGGGAGGGACAGAGTCTTGTGCTGTTGCCTGGGCTAGAGTGCTGTGGCACATCATCATAGCTCACAGCAACCTTAAATCCCTGGGCTCAAGCGATCCTACTGCCTCAACCTCCTGAGTAGCTGGGACTACAAGTGTGTGCCACCACACCTGGCTAATTTTTTCTATTTTTAGTTGCCCAGTTAATTTCTTTCTATTTTTAGTAGAGGTGGGGTCTCCCTCTTGCTCAGGCTGGTCTCGAACTCCTGACCTCAAACGATCCTCCTGCCTTGGCCTCCCATAGTGCTAGGATTACAGGTGTGAGCCACCATGCCTGGCCTCTACTTTCTAAGTTTTTAGAAATTTACAAAAGTAATGCACATGTACTGCTTTAGTACTCACAAAAAGTTATTTTAAAAATAAGTTAAATAAGACAAAATCTCCCAAGGCAGTGCCAAGTAAATGATAATGAGTTCTGAAAATGAAGCAATCACTGTGTGCTAGAAGGGTGAGGAAGGCCTTCATGGGGATGAAGTATCAGCTGGTCCTGGAAAATGGGACAGGCAGAAACTGTTAATTCTTTAACCCATCAGTCAGCCTAAAAGTGACAAAGCTATACAGACGACAGCTTGGCTAGGCCATAAAATACTTGGGCCAAAAAATTTTAAAAATCTCCCCTTAAATCCTAGCCAGCTGCTCCTTGTTTCTGTCATTGTTCAGACCCCAAAGCTACCCAATTCATCGCTACTAGGAAGAAGAGCACCACCTTATTCTGGCCTAATTTTCCTAAAAGGTTTCTTTCTTCCTGGCTTGTAAGATTGGAATGTTTTGCCTCCAAGAATGGAATGTTCTAACACAGGTACGTGTGGGGTCCTGTATACACAGAATGTTGTGAAGGGAAGATACAGTGGGAGGAATTTTCTTTTAAGACTGTTAAGACAGTAGACATGAAATGGCCTTTTCAAACTACATAGTAATCTATCACTTTCACAAATGTGCAGATTCTAGTCTTCTCTCTCCTGTTTTTTTATCTGATTGAGCCGTTCACACATTCAACAGACATGTGATAAGCACCTATCATGTGCCTGGCACACAAGCTAAACATACAAAAAGGGAACTGTAAATGTTGAACTCTAGTTAATGATATACATCCTCAAGTATTTAGGAGTGAAATGTACTGATGTCTTCAACTTTGAAATGCATCAAAAAAGAAGATGAAGTGATGGATGATTATAGATGGATAGATGTGTGATAAAAAATAATAAAGTAACATGTTAGCTACAAAATATAGGTGATGGTTTTACGGTGTTCACTGAATGATTCTTTCAACTTTTCCACATGTGTGAAACTTTTTAAAATAAAGTGTTGGGGAAAAATACATATAGCTTGGTGGACTGTAGCTGGTAGTCAGCCCTCAATGTGTGCTAAATTTGTGAAATCCAAAGTCAAAACAGAAAAGGCTAGACACATTAGTTTTTAAATTCATATCTGGAAGCATGTTCTATAAGAGAAATCTAAATTTTGGTCTGGTGTAAGGTTTGATCCTCTGAGACCAAAACTCACACCTAGAGACAAACTGGGTGTTTGTCATATCCAGACTGTGCTCTTCACTCAGTTGCTACAGGAAGTAGCAAAGACAAAAAAGAACCCAGGGGTAGAAACGCAACTAGAAGTATTATAAGAAAGAAAAGAAAAGTGAACAACATACTGTATGCTTCTTTTTTTCCTCCCAGTATTTGGAGGTCCAAGATCAGAGAAAGTATACATTTCTATAAAAGAAACATTAGCACAGATATGGACAACTACTTTAGTGATATGGGCATGAGTCCTGGACTTGGGGCCTGAAGCCCAGAGTTCTAGACATAACAATTTTATCACATACCAGTTATGTCATGTGACCTAGGGCAAGCCATTTAGTCTGAGGGTCCTCTTTTGTAAAATGGGGACAATATCTGCTTTTCCACCTCGCGGAGTTCTGATCACAAACACGAAAGTTTCGTAAATCTTCAAGTAAAATACAAATGTGAGGTGTCCTCATCATCCTGTTAGCTCCAAGTCACAAGCCTGTCTCACTTTCCAAAATACACTCACCTCTTCAGGAAAATAGAGCACATTTTCATTATTAAGTCCTTTCTTGGGTTTATCTATTCCCTTAACAAGGGTTTGAACTTTCCTCTAAATCATGGAGCTATAAACTACATTAATGATAATCTACATCTCTTCTACACATTTCAAGCTCTATTCACTTGGCATATAGCTCTTATTTCCAGGAGTATGTTCTGCTTCCACAGTTGTTTAAGAAATATAGTCACTAATACAGTATTGTTTAAGAAACATAGTCAGTAATACAGTATTGTTCACCCGAAACTTGCTAAGAGAGTAGATCTTAACTGTCCTCACCACTCACACAGAAAAATGGTAACTGTTAATTTGATTGTGGTGTTCATTTTGCACTGTAGACATCTATCAACTTATCACGTGAATATATTCAATTTTTATTTGTGAATTATACATCAATAAAGCTGGACGAATTAAAAAATACTAGTACAAAAGGTGGCTAGTAGGTATTGGCAACAAAAAACAAAATTTGGGGTTAAAAAAAATTTGAGAAACATTGGGTTAAACAGGTTTCTTTACGATAAGACTTACAAAAGCTTTTAGTATACTAATACACACAGTAATTCTCCAAGAGAGGGATATAATATCAAATGTTTCCTGGATTCACTCCACTGTAGAACCTTTTTATTCTGAGATACACTGCTTGGGATTGATCCTATTGAAGAAAGTTGCTTTAAACACTTTTGAAAATTCTAAATAGATCTACATTTCAATTCAGGGTCCATGGATGGCAACCAAGTTAAAAATAAAAAAGAACACTTAGTTATAATAATCACAAAGTCACAGACTGTGTTCTATAGAATGAAGCTGAGAGATCTTTGTCTTACTTATTGAGGCAAAAAATGGTGCTAACTTTAGGTAAAATTATAGCTATGCAATTCAGAACACAGAGCAGAATACTGCCCTGGGGTTTGCACAGTACATTCTGTTCATACCTGTGGTGATCTTAACATGTCTACCCTTGTATGACTTAAGCATGGTCTACTTTGGGCGTCTGACCACAAGCATTAGGGGCCATGATTCTAAGGCCCTGCACCCTCAGCTCAGGGCCTACCTTTGCTCGGTATGCTAGAGCCTCCTTACTGACTTCTTGAATCACAATCACTTCAACGATCCTTGTCCCCAGCCTGCCTTTTTTTTAAGTCAGTTGCCCTTCAACTTGACTTCTTGCTTATCTATAACTATAGGAACTGTAGACTCTGCCTCAGTAGCTAGGTTTCTGGCCAGTCGTGACCCACTGTGGCCTACTTTATACAATAACATATTTTCTTGTTACTTTTCAATATCCACCTTTTTTTTTGTTGGGGGGACCAATTCCTGGATAGGTGATAGACAATGGGCCTTTGTAAGGGCCAATGGAAACATAAGAGTCTAAAAGGTAGAGAGCAAAACAAAGATATTTTCTTATTAATTAAAACTCTAGTAAAAATGAGACTTGGAGACTCTACAAACTAGTATTTCTAATAAAGTCTGTAGTCCCATGTAATGATAGAGCTACATTTCAATTCCAGATCCTTGACTAAACTGTCCTGATGATCTGACATTATGAGGAAAACAAGCCATTTAACAGCTAGCCTTCAAAATAGTCAATTTCCTGGATGAATTCTGGGTCATTAACAACATAGGGTATGGTAAGGCAGAGTGAGATTAATATCCACCACTATCTCAATTAAAACTTTTTTTTAAAAACACCCATTTAGGAACATGACAATCAACATTATAGTGCCTCTCAATCTGAATCTTCTTGCTGTTTGCCTGTCTTGTGCTATAATTGCAAATTAAGAGGAAACAGATTTGTTAATTAGGAATGATGGTATTAAGTGGTGTTAGCCTCTGTCTTGGATGAAAATAGCTAAACCAGTCCTATGGGGACCAAAGATATTTTGGATGCCTACTATACCCAAGAGAAAATTCTGGGGCATAAATTGTTCTATAAGAAAAGTCATATTTTCATCAACACCTGGGGAGTGTAAACCAGATTTTTAAAAATCTCAAAGAAATCTGGAGAAAAACAGCCATGACAGAACACAGAGAGTGACAATACGAGTGGGTGCAGGATCTTGCTGATTAACTCTGGGCAAATCACAGCCTCTCTGGGTCTGTTTCTTTATCTGTAAAATTGGGATAATAAGACCTAATTCAGTTTTCTTATCTGTGAAAAAAAGGATCATATCTAATAATACAGTGTGAGTCTCGAATTAGATAATATATGAAAAGAGCTCAAACTATAAAGCACGAAAATATTATTATTAATACTAAGCATTTTCAAGGTAAAGTGGTACCTTAAGGGGAGTGGGATGAGATTCAACTTTATTTCAATGGATTTGAGATTACACCATCATTCTCATTCTCTTCTCATTTCAAGCACTGGAGTAGTTAATAATTCACATGCTTTATATGATCCTGGTTTCCTCATGGAATTTCCACCCCAGTTTAATACCAACTCCACAGCTAAATGTGCAGGGAAAAAACCCAACTTCCTGTTGTCCTGTCTTTGTCATGCCATAGCACAGAGATCTCATCGTAATGCTGAGCAGTGAGAGGAGCACATCCACAGAGGCAGTCAGGAAAGCAAAACAGAGGGCTAACAAAGGAAAGCCTAGGATGATGCAGTGGGAAGCTCCTGCTCCTAACCCATGCCAACAAGTGCTGGGGAGCTGCATCAGTGACTGGCCCTCCCTTCCACAGGAATCCATAAAACCTGAGCTGAAGCAGCCCTCTGCCTCAATTATTAGTGTATTTCCTTGTTATGGGTCCTTTAAATTTATCTTCTACACTTTTTTCCCTTTTTCTCAAGAGTGATTAGTTCCCATTGGTCCAACTAGACAAAGTGTTTGTTACATATTACCTTCCATGTTCTTATCTACCTAACTTCTCATCCACTATTTTAAATGACAATATTATCTTTTTTGAAAACTCAGTTAAAATTTTTTTTTGTTAAAAAAAATTTTAGGCATACAGAAAAGTAGAGAAAATATTATATGAATTGACCATGTGCCCATCACCTACAAGTATTAAATGTTAACATTTTGCTCTATTTGCTTTGTCACTTTTTTCTAAAGTATTTTAAAATAAATCACAGACATTATGGTATTCATTTGTATACATGCACATTCAGATGTATTTCCATGTAAATTTCAGAACAAATTGATAAACTGGACTTATCGATTTCTACAAAAAATACTTCAATATGAAATTTTAAATAAAGGGATACAGAAAAAGGAATGTAGGCTGGGTGTGGTGGCTCACACTTGTAATCCCAGCATTTTGGGAGGCCAAGGCAGGAGGATCACTTGAGGCCAAGAGTTTGAAACCAGCCTGGCCAACATAGTGAGACCCTGTGTCCACAAAAAAAAAAAAAAAAGAAACAAAGAAAAATTAGCAGGGTGTGGTGGGGTGCGCCTATAGTCCCAGATACTCGGGAGGCTGAGACAGAAGGATTGCTTGAACCCAAGAGTTCAAGGCCAGCATGGGCAAAATAGCAAGACCCCTCCACCGCCGCCAAACAAACAAAAAAATGATGTATAACAACATTTGCTTGCTAAGCACTAATGTTACAATGCCACATCTCTGATAATTATTTACCTATGAGATCACCCAGATTTTTAAAAAGAAATTAAATGTTCTGTTTTCTATATCATTGTCAAATTTTATAACCTGAACACAGAGCACTATAATAGGTACTGGAGATACAAATGAGTCTAAAACACAGTCTGTAACTTCATAGTCCCTGCGCTTTAAAGCCCAGTTGGTAAGACACGAGTAACAAGACAAATGCAGTTACTATTTACAAAGCCAAATAGTAAAGACTTTATACATAGTCTACAACTCTAAAACTCTGCAAGGTATTCAGTATGATTCTTTTTTTTTTTTTAAAAGATCCTATTTTTTCCAGATGAGGAAAATGTGCAATTGCAAACTCCCTGAACCTCAACCAACACAGCTAGTAATCAATAGTGCCAAAATAAACCCAGATTCATCTAGCACCAAAACCTGCATTCATTTGTCTATGCCACACTGCCTCCCAGAGTGACAGATAAAATACACCCTGACTTCAGCAAGGTTTAAGGTATTTGCTTTCATTCCCCAATCTCCTTCTCAGACATTAACAGTGCTACTTAGGTGGAAGAAAGGTTTACCTGAGAGGTTCCTCCAGTGGCTTGGAACTCTCCGATTCTAAGATGGAATCCGAGAGAGTCCATTTTGTTCAACTCCTTTACTGATAAAGGAATTAAAATACTTGTAATATCTGCTGCTGATACTAAATTAGGCAAGAACAGCTGCCTCCAATCCTGGTTTCACATTAGAACAGTAATTCTCATCATTGGATACATATTATAATCACCTGCTTTTAAAAGTCTAGATGCCCAGGTCGCATCCCAGAGCAGTTAAAGCAAATCCCTGGGGACGGGACCCATGCATCGGTATTCAGCTCAAAAGCTCTACAGGTGACCCTAGTGTGAAATCAGGGATGAGAATCACAACCTTAGAATACAGGAGTAACATTTACTAAGCAGCCTTGACAGATTGGGGGTAGGGGAGGGAGAAGGTTCCTATCCAAAAAAGATGAAACCAAAGGAAATGGATGGACACAAACAGCAATCTGAAGTCAGCAAGAATTAAGCATGGAAAGAGGTGTTTTCAAGTATTCACAGAGTCTCTATTTCAAGGAAAATTTGAGAAAAGAAGAGACTACTATTAATCTAGCCTGATTCAGGTAAGTTAGAATTCTCAGTTGTATTGCTCCATAGCCTCACACTGCTTCCTACTAATAGCTGTCACTAATTGATTTAACTATTATGGGCCAAAGCTTGACATTGTTTTCATTTAGTCTTCAAACAACTTTATAAGGTAGATCTCTATTTTACAGATGATGCATAAAAAGACAAAAGACAGTTTGTATTTATTTCTAAACAAGTCATCTGGACCAGTGGCTCACAATTTATAAGCTAGGGATCCTTTGGGGACACTGAGTTGCTATGAAAGCATTGCCCATAGATTGAATACATCACTTTGATTACATGCTACTGTGATTACAGAACATAAATCCTTCTAAAAGTATTACTCAATGCCTAATATGTCATTTTAATATTTTTTGTCAACCTGCTGACACTAAAACAACATCTATTAGCATATGAGTCTACATTTTTTAAATGTTAAAAAGGAGTCCTCTTGTGGAAAAACTGGAACCCTCATGCATTGTTGGTGAAAATGCAAAATGGTACAAGGTTCTTTGAAAATCAATTTGGCAGTTTCTTAAAAAGTTACACAGAAACATACCTATAGCAATTCCACTCCTAGGTATCTACCCAAGAGAAATGAAAAACATATGTCCACACAAAGATCTGTACATGAATGTTCATAGCAGCACTATTTGTAACAGTGGAAAACTGGAAACAATCCATATCTCCATCAACTGGTTAATTCAGTATAAATAAATGCAGATAAACAAAATGCAGTATGTCCACATAATGGAATACTATTCAGCAATAAAAATGAACCGTTATGCACTACAACATAAATAAACCTCACAAGCACTATGCTAAATGAAAGAAGTCAGAGACAAAAATTACATATTGTCTGATTCCATTTATATGAAATATCCAGAAAAGGAAAATTAACACAGGTAGAAAGCAGACCAGTGTTTGCCCAGGGCTGAAGGTGGAGATAGGAGTGAGGACTAACTACAGAAGAAACTTTTTGGGGTGATGGAAATGTTTTAAGACTGGATTATGGTAATGGTTGCACAACTCTATACCTTGGTAAAAATAACTGAATTATGCATTTACAAATGGGTGAAATTATAAACTGTATATTATACTTCAATAAGTCTGCTTCAAAATATCGCAGAAGGTCACTAGATTAGGTTTTAAAGGTGGTGGTCTTTATATTGAAAGACTGCAAACCAGTGATCTAGACAATGGTAAAGGAATTCAGCAAGAGTATATATTAAAGGAAGTAAAATATTCCTGAGTGGGTTAAACCTTTTAGTAAATGGTCAAATTTGAACCACAGAACTAAATAACATATGCTTAATTGACTCGTGAACCTAGTTCTAATACGTACTAAGCTTTCAGACAAGGAGCTCGGTCCTCTGTGGGAAGTGCCCTGAGCACACAGTTCTTGACTCAACCAACAATCAAGTACATGATTTAACCATAAGAGATGGCAGACTGTAAATGACAAAAGAAAGGCACTAAAGTGCTCTAGGTGGTCAGCAGAAGGAAAGATCAAAACTGGTGGGAGAAGAACAGCAAAGGCCTCATGAAGGAAGTGGCAATTGAGGTTGGCCTTAAAGACTGGGGGAAATTCCAACAGGTGGCAATGGGAGGAGACAATGTGAGATGGGAAAACACAGGGCGTTCTCAGGAAATAGGCCAATTTGGCTGAAGCATAAGGCACAAAAGAAAGGCTACAGGAGACAGGGCCAGATGGTGCCATGCCCATTCTTAACTATTCGTTATGTAGACGGGGTCCGCTAAAGGCAAGGAGTTGCTCAGAGCTTCCAAGGAGGAAGGTATCTGACAATGGTAAAAAATGGAAGGGCAGAGCTTAAAGGCAGGAAAGTATGTTTCAGGATATTGCATAAAGAAAAAGCTTCACCAAGAGAGGTGGCAGTGAGAAGGGAAAGGAGGGGGCCAGACTCTTCAATTCTCTGGTCCTGGAGGAAGGGGAGGTTCATCTTGAATTACATGTCCTCTCTTGAGGACTTCTGCTTTGTCACTTTCCCTGACTCTCACGGGATTTGTCTGTCTCTCCCACTGACAAGTGTTAAAGTCCAGCAACATCTTTAGCAGGTTGTGTTTCAGAGGACACATTTTCATTCATTTTGGTTTTTTCAAACAAAAGGATTCTATTTGGTAAATAAATTCCTTTCACTTTAGGGAAGTACCATCACATGCAAAGAATGGCTTTTTAAATTCAGATTTTGCCAGTTTTCAAACGGGATGTTCGTTTTGAAGGACTGGCCTCAATCCTATGCTATATTAAATTTCAATTTGGTTTTTGAGGAGTAAGTCAAATATTTAAGTAGACAGCAAGGTTTTGAGCTGACATGAAATAATTGGAATGCTCTTCATAGGGCTCCTGTTGAACACTGAAGTTCCTCTTTAATAATGTATCTGTCTGCCAGCTTTTTAAGTAAACACACTGCATAAAACAAAACGCTATCGTTTAAGTAAATAGAATTATTTTTACTGAAAAGATTTTTAAACTCCATTTTTCACAAAAATGTTTTACAACATACCTTTGCATAAACCACAGCTTTACTGGCTCTGTGACCTGACATGAGTCACATCCTCTTAGGGGCTTAGTTGTTTCTTCGACTGTGAGATCAAAGGGTCAGACTAGGCAAGAGCTAAATGACATGGGTTAACCTTGCCCTTCAACGACTGTAATATGAACGGGTTCTCACCATCTTAAAACATTATGCTATAAATCTAAAATCAAACTCGTCATTACCCACTCTTTCAGTCTTCGTAACACATCAGTAAGCCTTTTCTGGATCCTTGCCATGTGGGTGGCACTAAGTGTTATTAGGGATAAAACCAGTTAAAGACACAGTCCTTGCATTCATGTTGTCTAAAATCTAGCAGGAAAACAAACATAACTAAGTGTGACATTAAATGACAATAAAATTTAGACCACAGGCTTTATCAGTTAAATAAATTAAGAGTGTGACAAAAAGCATCCCCAAATGTCCCTAACTTTGAGGGAGATGTCAAGGATAATGATTATAGTCCATGTACAGCCCTCCCTACAGGAGGCAGGATGCTGCTCTGTGTGGGACATGGGCTGGACACAGTACAGGTTTCATATTCATATTTTGTAATCTGTTAGTTTGACTTCTGCAGAATAATGGAATAAAGGTCCTAAGAGGACTGTGTTGAGGATTCAGCTAATTTAATTTATATAATATTAGAACACATGGAATTGCTACCTTACTTAGATCTTATAATTAAAGGAAAAGACATATGCTAAAACATCTCTGACGTCATAGTTACATTTTGCCTGCACTCTGAGACTGACCAGTGTCAAAGGAAGAGGAATAACTGGTATCCATAGCAACATCACCACACTGGGACAATGTGAAAAGCTGTAACCTAGCAACTGATGATGAGAGGTGTGCATAGAGGGAATTCTTGCTCTGAGCAACTCCAGCACTGAATGCAACTAATCATCAATGTGGAATGTGATTTATTTGTAGAGAATTGAGAATGTTGACTTCGTAAAACCTTAGTACTATGGTGCATAATTTTAAACAGGAAAAGCACATAAACACCTCCTCACTCCCCACACTATCAGTTGTGTGCACGGAAAGTACCTTATGTGTCATGACTGGAATGGAAAATAAATTTTGTTGTGGCACCAACCATCTCAACCTTTCTCTATTTCTTGTTACACGGAAGAGTAAATTTAGGTGAGAGGAGAAGCTGCCCTTCACCCCAGAGAAAAATGAATATATTCTGCGTGCAAAGAAGACAGCATTACAAAGCTACCAGACACAATCTATTATACCACATTATGTGAGAATTTTTCCCTAAGACTTTTCTTTATAACAGAGATCACGTACAAACATGGACATTTAGAGAGTGAAGCAGTAAAACAAGTTCAATCCCCTTGTTTTACTGCCAGAAACTGAGACCCAGAATGAGAATTTGTTCAAGGTCAGAAAGTCAGTGACAGAGCACGGGCTTGAACATGTTTTCCAGGACAATTCTTTCCATTAAAACTCAGTGCTACTTTTTTCTCATGTTTAAACAGAAACATCCCAGCCTGAGCAAGAGTGGGACCCTGTGTCTACTAAAAAAA
>CAUYSK010014981.1:0-48148 GCA_963575035.1 Avahi laniger | reverse complement strand
CCCGGCTAATTTTTTCTATATATATTTTTAGCTGTCCAATTAATTTCTTTCTATTTTTGGTAGAGATGGGGTCTTGCTCTTGCTCAGGCTGGTCTCGAACTCCTGAGCTCAGAACAATCCGCCCACCTCGGCCTCCCAGAGTGCTAGGATTACAGGCGTGAGCCACCGCGTCCGGCATCTTTTTTTAAATTGTACATTAACAATTTACAGTCTTATAAATTTATAGGGTACAAAGTGATGTTATGATGTATGAATACAATGTGGAATAACTAAATCAAGCTAGTTAGCATACCTATCACCTCAAGTACTTGACATTTTTTGTAGTGAGGACATTTGAAATTTATTCTCTTAGCAATTTTTAAATGTACAATACTTTGTTATTAACTATGTCTGCCACACTGTGCAATAGAACTTAAAAAAATAATATTCCTCCTGAGATTTTGTACCCTTTGACCGTCATCCTCCCATTCCTTCCATTCCCAGCCTCTATATCCACCCTTCTACGAGTTTGATTGTTTTAGATTCCACGTATGTAAGAACATGAGGTATTTGTCTTTTTGTGCCTAGCTTATTTCACTTAGCATAATGTTCTCCATTTTTATCCATGTTGTCACAAATGACAGAATTTCCTTACTTTCTAAGACTGAATAGTATTCTATTGTGTATATGTACCACAGTTTCTTTATCTATCCATCTGTTGATGGACACTTAGGTTGATTCCATACTTGGCTATTGTGAATAGTGTTGTAACGAACGTGGGAGTACAGAGGTCCCTTCAACAAATTGTTTTTAAATTGTTTAAGTAAATACCCATAAATGGGATTGCTGGATCATATAGCAATTACATTTTTAGTTTTATGAGGAACCTCCATACAGTCTTCCATAATGGCTGTGCTAATTTATATTCCACCAACAGTGTACAAGGGTTCCCTTTTCTCCCTGTTCTTGTCAACACTTACTTGTTCTCTTATGTCTTTTTGATACTGGCCATTATGACAGATGTGAGATAATATTATATCTTACCGTAGTTTTAATTTACATTTCCCTGATGATTAGTAATGTTGAACATTTTTTTGTATGTCTGTTGGCCATTTGTATGTCTTATTTTGAGAAATGTCTACTCAGGTCTTTTGCCCATTTTTAATTGGGTTTTTTGTTTTGTTGCTATTGAGTTGTTTCAGCTCCTTATAATATTTTGGATATTAACCTTTTATCAGAAGTATAGCTTGCAAATATTTTCTCCCAATCCATAGGTTGTCTCTGCACACTGTTAATTGTTTCCTCTGCTGTGCCGAAGCTTTTTAGTTTTACTTCATCTCATTTTTCTATTTTTGCTTTTGTTGCATTGCTTTTAAGGTGAAATTTTAAAAAATCATTGCCCAGATGAATGTTGTACGGTTTTTTCCTTATGTTTTCTTCTGGTGTTTTTTATAGTTTCTTTTCTTACATGTAAGTCTTTAATTCATTTTGAGTTGACTTTTGTATATAGTATGAGATAAGGGTACAATGTCATTCTTCTGCACGTGGATATCCAGTTTTCCTGACAAGATTGATTGAAGAGACTATCCTTTTCCCTTTCCATATTCTTGGCACCATTGTTGAAACTCAGTTGACTGTACATGCACGAGTTCATTTCTGGGCTCTCTCTTCTGCTCTGTTAGTTGATATGTCTGGGTTTTTTGTTTGTTTTATTTATTTTCCCCCAAACCATGCTATTTTAATTACTATAGTTTTATAGTATAGTTTGAAATCAAGTAGTGTAATATCTACAGCTTCACTCTTTTTGCTCATAATTGCCTTTGGCTATTCAGGATTTTTTATCATTCCATATGGATTTTAGGATTGCTTTTTCTGTTTTTATGAAAAATGACATTGAAATTTGATCATCATTGCATTGAATCTGTAGCTAGCTTTGGATAGTATGGACGTTTTAACAATATTAATTCTTCCAACCCATGAACAGGAGATATCTTTCCTTTTATTTGTGTCATCTTCAATTTATTTTGTTGGTGTTTTATGGTTTTCAGTGTGTAAATCTTTTACTTTCCTGGTTAAATTTATTCCTAAGTATTCTTTTTGTAGCTATTGCAAATGAGATAGTTCTTTTGACTTCCTTTTTGGGTAGTTTGTTGTTAGTGTATAGAAGCACTAAAGATTTTTGTGCTGATTTTGTATCCTGCAACTTTATTGTATTCATTTATTAGTTCTAAAAGATTTTTGGTACAGTCTGTAGTGTTTTCTGTAAAAGATCATATTGTCATCAAACAGAGACAATTTGTTTCTTCCGTTCATATTTGGAGGCCTTTTATTTCTTTTTCTTGCCTAATTTCTCTGGTAAGGACTTCCAATACTATGTTGGATAGAAGTGGTGAGAGTGAGCATCCTTGTCCTGTTTCCAATCTTAGAGGAAAGGCTTTCAATTTTTCACCATTGAGTATAATGTGAGCTGTGGGTTTCTCATATATTAATATGTCCTGTATTGTGTTAAGGTACATTCCTTCTATACCTAATTTGGTTAGTATTTTTATCATTAAAAAATGTTGAATTTTGTCAAGTGCTTTTTCTGCATCTAATAAGATGATTGTATGGTTTTTGTCTTTCATTCTGTTAATGTGATGAATCATGTTGATTAATTTGCCTTTGTTGAGTCATCCTTGCATCCCTGGTATAAATCTCAGTTGATTGTGGTATACCATCTTCTCGATGTGCCGTTGGATTCATTTTGGTAGAATTTTATTGAGAATTTTTGCATCTATATTCATCAGGGATATTGACCTATAGCTTAGTTTTTTGTTATTGTTTCTTTGTCTGGTTTTGATATCAAGGTAATGCTGGCCTTGTAGAGTAAGTTAGGAAAAATTTTCTTTCCTTTATTTTTTGGAATAGTTTGAAAAGAATTGGTGTTAGTTCTTCTTTATAGGTTTGGTAAAAATTCAGCAATAAAATCATTCTGTCTTGGGTTTTTCATTGTTGGGAGACTTTTTTTTTATGACCCAATCTCAGTATTTGTTATTGATCTGTTCTAGTTTTGTATTTTTTTTTCCTGGTTCAATCTTGGTAGGTTGTATGAGTTCTTCAATTTTATCAATTTCCCCCCTCCGTTAGGTTTTACAATTTGTTAGTATATAGTTGTTCATAATAGTCTCTAATGATCTTTTTTATTTCTGTGTTATCAGTTGTCTCATTTTTCATTTCTTATTTTATTTATTTGGGTCCTCTCTCTTTCTTTCTTGGTGCATTTAGCTAGTGGTTTATCGGTTTTGTTTATTTTTCAAAAAAACCAACCTTTTATTTTGTTGAGCCTTTGAATTTTTGCTTTAGTCTCTGTTTTGTTTAGTTCTACTCTGATCTTTGTTATTTATTTCCTTCTATTAATTTTGGGTTTGGTTTGTTCTTTTCTAGTTTCTTGAGGTGCATTATTAGGTTGTTTATTTGAAATCTTTCTACTTTTTTTTTTGATGTAGATATTCATTGTCATAAACTTTACTCTTAGAACTACTTTTGCCATATCCCATAAGTTTTGGTATGCTGTGTTTCCATTTTAATTTGTCTGATGATATTTTTAAATTTTCCTTTCAAGTTCTTCTTTGACTTAAATGGGAAATTGTGCAGAAGTATGTTGTTTAATTTCCATGTATTTGTGAATTTTCTGAAATTCTTCTTGGTATTGATTTCTAGTTTCATACCATTGTGGCTGAAAAAGATGCTTGATATAGATTCAATCTTCTTAAATTTTCTGAGGCTTGCTTTGCGTCCTAACATGTAATATATCTTGGAGAATCTTCCATGTGCACTTGAGAAGAATATATATTCTGTTGTTTTTTTGATGGAATGCTCTGTTGGTCCATTTTGTCTAAAGTGTTGTTCAAAGCAAATGTTTCCTAATTACTATTTGGTGGGGAATATCTGTCCATTGTTGAATGTGGGGAATTGAAGTCCCCTACTGTTATTGTATTACAATCTATCTCTCCTTTCAGGTTCTTTAATATCTGTTTTATATATTTAGGTGCTTCAATGTTGAGTGCATATATGTTTGTAATTGTTATATTCTTTTTATGAATTGGCCCCTTTATCATTATATATTGTCCCTCTTTGTCTCTTTTTACAATTTTTTACTTAAAGTTTATTTTGTCTGATATAAATGTGCTCTGGTTTTATTTTTATTTGTGTGGAATATCTTTTTCTATCCTTTACCTTTCAGTCTATGTGTGTTCTTAAAAGTGAGCTGAGTCACTTGCAGGCAGTATATAGTTGGGTCTTGTTTTGTTTTACCCATTCAGTCACTCTATGTCTTTTTATTGGGGAATTTAATCCATTACATTCAAGGTAATCTCCCAGACTTCCCTGGGCCCACAGTTTCTACAGGGGAAAAAGAGTGCAAGAGGTGGTCATTCAGCTTCACTCCCTGCTAATTGACCTAAATATTTGTTATTACACTTCCTGACTAATGTTGACTTCTTAGAACTTATAAGGGGGAAAGAGGCTTAGGATGAAGTAAGATTACAAATCTGTATGTAAAGTTATGCTGAGCACTGGATATATTACTTAACTAATCTGAGTTTATGGATCACCTACATGATTACATAACTGGGGATCCTGAAGAAACTGAGATGTTTGTTAGCCCTGGAAGAGGCCATGATAAGCAAAGGCTACAGAATATCTTGAATAAATTTTTTTTCTAAAAATAACATCAATGCAATTTGAATTAAAAACAAAAATAATGTCATTAAAGTTGACATAATAAAGCATGTAAAATGGGACAATATACTATTCTTCCAATTTATTTTATCAACTTGTATGAAAGTGTTCAGTAAAAAGGCAATAAAGCAATTTTGATCCCATATGTGGAGAGGTCCTTGAGAAAAGTCTGTTGTATAATATATCTCTTTTACTTGGCCTGCTTCAGAGTGGTCTGACCTTCCTTAAAGGTCTTGAAATCCTCTTGGTAATCAATAGTGGGTGAAGAGAGGGGATGAGGGATGGGGATGGAATCCCCCATTGACCTGTGCATAGTGAGTGTGGATGTATCAACCATGTCAGAGAGATCAAATGCCTTGGTGGAGGAGGAGGCGTTTATGGCATAGTGAAAGAGCAGGGATTTGGCACTAGACAACCTAGGTTTGAGACCCACCTTTGTCCCTTGCTCTTTATCTGATCTTAGGCAATTAATTTGCTTAACATCACTGAGTCTTCATTTCTATACTTGTGGAATAGAGATAATAATAAAACCAAAAGCAATGCTCTAGATTCTGCTTCATGAGATCAATGTGCTTGTCAAATTGCATGATAATCAGAGAGTAAATGGATATTGACCTGAAAGGAAAAATAGTAAATTCCAAAGTAATCATGAACTAAAGATCTTGTTGATACAGGGTAGCCCCACTTTGAGAGATTCTGATCCAGCAGGTCAAGGAGGAGATCCAGGAAATCCAACTCCGTGGCAACTGCTGATGTGCAGTCATTTTGAAAACCACTGGTTGAGGGATGGGGCTACTAGGGAAGGATCTTCAAACACCTCTCATGATTTGGCTGTGAAAACTGGATACAAATTTAGCTATGAGATGATTTCATTAATATGTTGAGTTGCACCCAAAACATTTAGTAACTGTAACCTTAGGACCTAACTGATAGATCTGACCCAAGATCACGTAGGAGAAGATTGCTCCCTCACACTAGGCAATACTCCTGAAATCCTCTCAAAGTTTCCGGAAGATAGATATGCTAAGCAACAGAGGTACAGTTCCCCCAATTGCTCCTAACCTGGATGAAAAGGGCTCTGTAACATTTAATAAACAGTAAAGTGTTGCATCATTGCAGGATGGCAGGGTCCCCCTATTGTGGGGCATAATGGACCAGACATCAGCATCTCTCAAGTAGTCATTGTTAATGGAATACAACATATTTTTAGTTTACTGAACACTTTCAACTTTGCTACAAGGTACATAGCATTCTGATCCCCATTTTCTGTGTGAGTAAACTGAAGTTCAATGAGGCAAAATGTTTTGCCTAATGTCACCAAGCCTGAGACATCAAGATTAATAGTAGAAGATAAGGGCTAAGCCAAACTTGTCTGTCATCTAAGAAAGTCAGCAGGAGGATGGAGAGCCCTTGGGTTGTGACTCCATGTCTGAGCAGGTATTAAGCTTAATATTGGGGAGCATCCTCATTCTCATCAAACAAAAATCATGTCCTGAAAGTTGTTACTACAGTTACATTGCCTGCATTGTAGGAAATTGTCAGTCACTTTATTGAATAGGAATTATGTAGAAAACAATTGGATTAACTGATTTTTTTCACTTTTCAATTAAATGCTTGATGAGTCTGTAGACAGACTCTATAGGCTGAAAAGATGTAAGTTACTGTCTTGTTTACCCAGATGTTCATTAAGGAATATTTAATCCCATTATCTTAACCACAAAAATCAGGTAAACCCTATTCATTAGCTATATTATTTTTTCATAGATACAATCAAATTCCAGTGTACAATTTGGCCCTACATCAAATTCACAGAGGAAATAGGTCCAGAGACATTCAGCAATTTATTCAGAACTAGGACATAAACCTATGTCTGTAGATTCTTGTTGCTAAATAGCCTTTTATTCCTCCAAGCCAATTATTTAATATTAGGTTATTAAGTAAGAGATGTCCAATTTCCTTAAGTACTAAGTTTAACAGTTGGTATCTCTGACATTTTATTTTGACACTGCTGTTTTATTTTTATTGTGAAGGTACATCCTCAGTCTTTCAAATGCATGTTTTGGTTTATGATTATCTTTCAAAATTTTTTAGAGCAATTTTTGTGAAATCATGGATAAGTAAAAAATTCATGTTATTTTTGAATGTGAGTTCCATTGTGGAACCAATGCAATGCAGACAGCTCGAAATATCAACAAAATATTTGGGAAGGATATGGCTAGTGAACACACAGTTCATCCATGGTTTGTGAAGTTCTGTTCTGGTGATTTTAAAGTTGAAAATGAGCCATGTGGGCAACCTGAGACCACAGTGGATAATGATGAGCTGAAAGCTGTAGTGGAAGCAAATCCATCTCAACCTACACGTGAATTAGCAGCAAAGTTTGACGTTACTATTCCAACAATATTGGATCATTTGAAACAAATGGGCAAAGTAAAGAAGCTGGATAGATGGGTACTGCATGAATTAAACAAGCATCAGAAGAGAAATCGTCTTCAAGCTTGCCTTTCTTTGCTGTCATGACATAAAGGTGAACCATTTCTACACCGTATTGTTACATGTGATGAAAAATGGATTCTTTTTGGCAATCATAAGCATTCAGAATGACGGTTGGATAAAGATGGATAAGATAAAGAGCCAAAACACAGTCCAAAACCAAATATTCATCAAAAAAAGCTAATGGTGTTGTTTGGTGCTCCAGTGCTGGTATTATCCACTACAGCTTCATAAAACCTGGTCAATCTCATACAGCGGATGTCTACTGCAACCAGTTGGATGTGATGATGAGGGAGCTTGTGATTAAGCAGCCAAGATTGGACAATAGGGACAGGCCAATCCTTTTGCAAGACAATGCTCGGCCACATGTCACACAAACAATACTGCTCAAACTACAGAGGCTGGATTTGGAAACTCTCTGTCATCCACCCTATTCACCAGACCTTGCACCAACTGATGACCACTTCTTCCAGCCTTTGGACCACTTCTTGCAAGGAAAAATATTCAATTATCAACAAACTTCGGAAAATGCCTTTTGCAATTTCATTGCCACTTGCTCTCCAGGCTTTTTCACTGCTGGCATAAACAAGCTACCATTAAAGAAGGCAAAACCGTGTAAACAGTTGAGGCACACACTTTGATTAACTGTACTGCTTCTTGTTTGAGATATAATAAACTACACTTTTGATTTGAAATTGGACATTTCATATTTAGTGACCTAAAATATAAATCCTTCAAAGTAGTAGATAGATTATGGTTAGAATTTTGGATTGCTCCGAGAAAATCTTTTTAATGTAAAAAATAAATGCAACTGAAGATAAGCTTATTATAAATGTGTCCTGTGTTGGGGATAGTGATTCATAATCTCATTTGCCTCATGACTCATAGCTCTTGGAAAAGTACAAGATTCCAAGGAAATATTGGTTTTTATTCAAAACCGGCCAGTTGTTTCAACCACTTTCATCTCTTTCTCTTGCAACAACAACAACAAAAGTACTACAGCCAGCTGGAATGCTTAAGAAAGCATCAATGTGTAAGTCTTTATTACCCAAATTGCATGATAATAGAACTTCTTTGCTGTGTTCATACATACAAGAAAATTGATAATAGTTATTTCTGTAAAGAATAGCTGTGGATGAGAGGCTTTAAAAAAATAAGAAACAGAAGCATATTGTAACAGATCACAATTACTCATAAGCTTTTCTATAGCTATGACTCAGTGTCACCCAGGTGTGGTTCAGAACCTACAGTATATTTTGAAGATTAGATTGTCATAACACAAATCGGAGTGGGCATCTTAAAGTATCAGAATTCATTCAAACTGAGAGTGTGCTAGATGGCATGAGTAATAAAATGTGCAGGAGAAAATTCTCTTGTGATGATAATCCTCCCCCGACAGCGTCAAGGGAAAGAAAAACAGCTTGCTCTAAAAAATACATCTTCTCTTGGTTTCCTGAGATTGTTTGAAGGATGCCTGGTATTTGATACTAATACAGAATCTTTCCTTATCCTTTTCATATTTCTTTTTTGTCCACTTTCTGTTGTAATCCAGATGAAAATGAAGATAGGTAATTATGTAATTCAGGTCAGTAATGAAAACAAATCAACAAAAACTCACCTCAAACTAGATGAAAAAGTAGTGATTTATCAGCTTATGTACCTGAATATTCAAGGGAAACCAGGCAAGGTTTGGTTCAGGAACTCAGAAGTATGCTAGTGACCTTTTATGTCTGTGGGTGCCTGTTATTCAGGTCTACTTTCCCCATATTGGTGTCATTCTGAGGTAGGCTCTTCCTTGAAAATGAGAAAGTTACTGCACCCAACTTTCATTCTACCAGCAATCGGAGGCAAAATAGGGGGAAACTCTATTGGATCTTTTCCAGTAAATCCAAAGAAGCACTGAAATGGCTTGGGTTGCACACCCGGCCCCAGTGATTTACTGAAGCTAAGGAAATAGATTATGTTAATATCCAGTCTGGAGGGTCATGTGACTACCATGATTGGTGGGGAGTAGGATGATGGGGAGAGGTTAGCCCTTTGTGATCCACGTGGACTGAAAGCAGAGGAGGAGACCCATGTTTTCTGTTATTGGAAGACGAGATGGGCAGGCAAACGCAATTGATGTTTATTGCATACCCTGCCAATAACCATTTTTTGAGTCCCAGAATGCTTCCCTGTTGCCCAGAGAAAATTCTTCTTTCTTAAGAGATTGCTCCTGAAGGGCAAAGTGGATCCTAGGGGCTCTCATGCCCTTCCTCTCGGCAGCCTCTGCTCTGCTTCCATCTCAATCCAGTCTCAGGCCCAAATTTTCTCTCGTTTGTCTGTCCCTTGCTGGTTTCATCACAGCCCATTCATTCTACAAAGGAATCCTTTTCTCTAACCTGCCTGGGGGGCGCGGACCACTATTAAGTTCCAGAGGAAAGAACCTAAGCAGAGAACGAAGAGGAAAAACATTTTTCTTCTTAACGATTTATAGGAATGTATGTTGATTGTGTTTCCTTTTCTCAGAGTCTAATTCCCCTATCAATCTGGAACAAGTAACACAAACATATTAATAAGAGACATAAGTGGCTAAAGAAGTAGGTATAGGATTGTAGCACGATTTACCTTTGTTTACAATTCTGTTGTGCCAGGCTTGCCTTTGTCTAATAGATGTTAAAAAATTTGTCTTAGATTTAAAAGAATTACATTCTTTCGTGAAATGTCAGAGCTCAAATACAAACGAGGTGAGCTGAATTAATAGAAGCTCTGCATATGGTTATTCTTTCACTCCTAAGGAATTTATGGGGAGTTGAGATTCTGGAGTCTAGAGATGGAAAACACATTGATAAACATTGACATTTATTTAACATCAAGTTCATGTTTTCCGTGCAAACCAGAACTGAGCTCACTATTCAGCTAAATGTCTGCTTTGTTATATCCCTGCTGTTTTAAATGTTTGGGAATTGGATTGAATTCACACTGAAGGTGCTAAGGCATTTTTCTTGTCTGGAAACTGAATATAAAACCGGCGAGATGGCAATTTTTAACTTCTGTTGGCTATAGCTCCCAAGATTGTCATGTTCTATACATACAGATGCCAAGTACCTTCTCCCGAAGTAAAGGATGGACTTGGCAGATGGCCGTTAGGTTGAGCTGAAGATTCTTCCTGAGTTGAGCTGAGCTGAGGCCCCAATCACTGGCATAACAGTGGAACTTGATGTGAGTGATGACTTATAAAGAGGCAGCATTAAACAACCGGCTCACCGAGTGAATCATCCTTGCTGAGCTGTGCACTTCCATTATCCTCAGAAATCTATTAAGAAATTGTTTCATTGTTTGCCTAATGCAAATGGAAATGCCTAGCATATTGATTCCACTCCCAGTTTATACTCTGGATAGAGACCAATCTACACCTGGGAAGTGTGCCAGGATCCTGCTGGGGCAAAATTGTGAAATAGGGAAAAATTGTCTTCCAGCAGCTCTTCTCAAGCCCTCTTCTAGTGTATATTTACCCCTACCTCTCAGAGCCAAGAATTTTCTCCTCTCTTCTCCCCCCCCATTTCTTTCTCTCCCCTCCTCTCCTCTTTTCTTCCTTCTTCTCTTCGTCCTCCTTCTCTCTCTTCCACACACACACACACACACACACACACACACACACACACTCCCAATCACATCCTAGGTCCTGATGGTTGAACCCTGTGGCTCCCTCACTGGGTGACACCTTCTGCTCTGAAACTTTCCCCGCTCCTTCACTCCCTCCCTCTGCACCAAACTGATCTGTTCTGTAAGTCCCTCTTCCCTGGGCTTTGCTAAATGGCTGAAGTTACTTTGATAAAGATGGATTTGAGTATAGGGCAGGGTGGTTGACAAAGAGATACTTGTACAACATCAGAGAAACCTGATTTATGAAAGGCTCAAAACTTTCCTTCCATATGTACACTGGGCACCTCAATAACTACTATGTGGAAAGACATCATGATGTGGTGGAGAGTACCTACTAGAAGATAGCCAGATTGTGTTCTCCATCTGTGTAATTTTAAATAAATCTCAACGTTTTTGAGATAGGTATTCTTATCTATGAAAAAGGCAGAACTAATACTTTCTTTTCTTACTACAGTGATCACCTGCTGGTTTTGCCTGCTTGGCAGCCATTTCTCCTCCTTCCCAATTTTCCTTTACACAGACATCCCTCCCCACACTCAGCCCACATGTTTTACTCGATGGTACCCTGGACCCCACTCAATCCAGAACAGTTAGAGGTAGCCTTAGGATCTTTGCTGCAACTACTAGAAAAGAGGTGAGATCTTTCTACTGGTAACTTAAAGTGGCCAGAGGCCTTCTTTGCTACCACTTGCGGAGAGCTGCAGGCCTAAGACACGTTGGGCTAACAGGACCAGCAGAAGGGTGTAGTCAGCATTTTTCTTTCAGGACACACTTATCAGTCACAGAAAAGATCACTAGTTGGCCCTGATTGGGTCAACAGCCCATCTTTGAATCTGATCCTGCCTGTTACCAGATCCACTCCTAAGCTGCATGATCTACTAAATCCCCATTTACTTAAACTTTACATATTTGATTTGTGTTTCTGTCACTTACAGACAAGAAACTTCTAACTGATACAGTTTGAAAGAGCAATAAAAAGAATTCCACGAACAAGGGCCCTTGTTCTACAGCAGGATTTGGCAAACTTTTTCTGTAAAAGGCCAGATAGGAAATATTTCAAGATTTGTGGGCTCATGGGTCTGTCACAGCTACCTGATTTTACCACTGTAGCAAGAAAGCAGTCATAGACAATTTATAGATGAAGGAGTGTGGCTCTGTTCCAAAAAAACCTTTATTTATGGCCACTGAAATTTGAATTTTCATGTAATTTTCTAATCTTGAAATATTATTCTTCTTTTGAGTTTTCAACTATTTACAAATGTAAAAACCACTTAGTACAAAAATAAAAGGCTTGAAGTGGTTTAGTTATTCTTACTGTACAGGAAGAGTTGACTACAAGAATCCTAACAACTGCCTTTCTGGAGATAAAAGGTTCAATTAATAAAGAATGCTTAGAGTCATATGTACAATCACTTAAACTCTCATGTTTCAGTGACTCTGTTTTTATTTTATTTTATTTTATTTTATTTTGGCTGTCCTCACAGCTGTCTGCCCAGTTAATAGGATTGGCCACATAGTGAATTTGATTTGAACTTTAAATGGCTCAACCATTAGGTTTTCTATATATTTGTTCAGTCATATTTTTCCCTAAGGGGACTTTTATATTATATAATATACTCAGACAGTGAATTGAAGAGATCCACAAGTTAGAGAATTGATCGATGTGGTAAATAAAAAATAAAGATTCATCTGTCAGAGAATGCATTAAAGAAAAATTATCCATAGGGAGAAATGATTGCAAATTATTTATGAGTTAGGTCTGAATAGTAGAAATAGTAGCTAAAAGAGAAAGGTAAAATGTAATAGAAGAAAGTCCAAATGCTTAAATCTCAGATGGACCAAAGTAAAGTGTTCCTTAATCATTAACATTAAGCTATTTATGACTAGTAAAAAGCTAGGGGCCATTTATTTACATCTATCTATCATTGTCTATTTATCTATAGACATAACTATAGATCTAAACATAAAGATCTAAACATAGGTAGATCTAAACATAGATATACATAGACATCTATCTAAATTTAGCTATCTCTCTATATAGAAATCTATATACAAGAGAGATAGAAAATAGGAAATTATGTGGATACCTTTATGAGTTAGTAAATTAAGTAACGCCAATTGAGGGTTGCTCCAGGACTTAGTATAAGGAGAAACAAATATATTAAGATTTCTGGATAATGTTCAGACATGTAAAAATCTAAATTTTATCATAAATGAAGTAATCCTATATCCTATTATTTTTTTTTTCAAATAGTTCTGGGGACAGTGATTATTTTTTAACACTTATAGAATATTATCCCCAATAATTGCCCATAGATTACTAAATCAATCTGAATGCATGTAATTGAAAGATATCAAAAATACTTGAAATGACTTACAAAGAACCTTCAAGAACTAAACCTGAGGTCCTCTTTTTACAGAGATGAGCTCCTTAGCTGAAATGTGTCTCTAGAATGACTTTCTCTGAGAAGTGAGAGGTAGAAAAATGCCTGAATGTCCAAATGCCCTGAAGCCAAAATGAAAGCAATTCCACTTAAATGTAAATGCCCTTTATCTGTGCATCACTTGAATTTTATTGAGATAGAGATATTCCATACACCAAATCAAACTTAATTCCCACAAATAAAGCAGAATGGGAGAAAGTGATCCTCTATTTTCTTTTGTTTCAGAGAAAGGCGGAATCCTGAGAATTGGTGATTTTTCATTTTATTTTGATTTGATTTTCCACTTTAGAGGAGTAAAGTTTTCAGACACTTAGGCCTGCAAGCCTTAATTCCTGTTGGGGCAAAGGGTCTTAGGGGAGGCAGCACATTAATAACATTGGCTTTGGGCTGCAGTGTGTCCAAGTGAAGATGGAGCAAAGTTAAAGAGATTCTTAGATGTATAATTAAAGTCATGCCCTTCCTTAGCAAGCAGGGTGGAAACAGACTGGTAAGATAATTTCTACCACCAATATCTTTTCCGTCTGTTCTTCTATCATTTCTACAACTAAGAGCCAAAAATGCTTTTTTGAGAAAAGAAGTATACCCAAAGTTGCCCTCTCTCTATTTTCTGTTTATTTCTCTGCTTTTTCATTCTACTTTATGTTCTAGAATCACTGCTTTGAGCTTATTACTTCCCTATTGAAAAAACTCTCAATGCTTTCCAAAGACTGAAGGGCACTTAAAGTTCAGACTCCTAGCACAATATTCAAGACTCCGTACATGAGACTTAAACTGTCCTTTCCAACATATATTCCCACCAGTGTTGTTCAGATATTCCTAAGAGAGCCAATCAGAAAATTTCACAATTTTGGATTCCTGTCCTTTTCTCCCCCCCAAACGTTTTTTCAAACTGTTTCCTCCCATGCCATCTGTTGAAATTCTGATCATCCTTCAAACCGAGTTGCTTTCTCTAACCTACCCAGATCCCCAGACAAGGTTTTGATATATGTGTGTTCCTATAGCATTTTCTTATAGCCTCATTACAATTCATGTTGCATATATTTATGTGTGTGTTTTTCACATGTCATCTCTCCTATTGGAGAACAGTGGTATTTGGGGAAAGTAACCAGACTGTTTTTGTCATCATAGCACTAGAATTTTGCCTTAAAATACAAAGGCAGGGCACAAAATATTTGCTGTATTAAAGAATTAAAATTGCACTTCTCTTGTCTCTTTTTTTCTTTTTTCTTTATTTCTTCTTAATTTTCTTTTTTGGCTTTCTTGTTTTCCCCTTTGCAATTCTTCAAACTTTCTGCTGTCTAATTTCCCCTTTCCTCTCTTCCTTTGCATTTCTTCTTCATCCACTTTTTATATCTTCACTGCTTTCTCTGCCCCCTTCTTTTCATCTCCAGGATTGTAAGTTTAGCATAAAATTTTCACCATCTGTTCACCTACCCTTTTATATTTTTTCATAAGATGTTTAACATGTTCTGAAGCAAATTTGTCTTTCTATGATTATTCCATAATTTGCTCATTTTATTTGATTTCATTAAATATTCTGATTTTTAATTTCTGCATGATTCAATCTTGGTATGCTGCATGTTGGCATACAATTGTTGGTAGTAGTCTCTTACAGCCCTTTTAATTCCTGTGGCATCAGTTGTAATGTCTCCTTTCCATTTCTCCTTTTATTTATTTGAGCCTTTCCTCTTTTCCTTAGTTAGTCGAAGTGTTTGCCCCATGTTTTTGATCTTTTTAAAGAACCAATTCTTGGTTTCATTGATGTTTTCTATTTTTTTAAAAAAAAATTTTACTCTGATCTTTATTATTTCCTTCTTTCTACTAACTTTGAATTTCATTTGTTCTTCTTTTCTGTTTCCTTGAAGTATAAAGTTAGGTTTTTCATTTTGTATCTTTCTTCTTTTTTAATGTAAGTCTTTACTGCTGTAAACTTCCCTTTCAGTACTGCTTTCACTGCATTCTGTAAGTTTTAGTGTGTTGTGTTTTCATTTTCATTTGTTTCAAGATATTTTCTAATTTCCCTTGTGTTTTCTTCTTTGACTTATTAATTGTTTAAGACTGTGTTGTTTCATGTTCACGTATTTGTGGATTTTCTAGTTTTCCTTCTTGGTATTGATTTCTAGTTTTATTTCATTATGGTTAGAAAAGATACTTTGTGTGATTTTAATCTCCTTAAATTGGTTAATATTTGCTTTGTGGGCCACCATGTCCTAGAGAATGTTCCCTGTGCACTTGAGAAAAACATATTAATATATTCTGCTGTTGTTAGGTGGAGCGTTCTGTACATGTCTGTTAGGTCCGATTGGTCTATAGTGTTGTTAAACTCCCATTTCCTTATTGTTCTTCTATTTGGTTTTTCTTTGCATTATTGAAAGTGGAGGAATGGCTGATTCTCAGATCTAAAGTGTCTCTTGTAAACAGCATAGAATTATATATTGTTTTTTTAATCCACTCAGCTATTACTATTATTGTGTTTCTGTGTCTTTCTCAATTCTGTCAATATTTGCTTCATATATTTGGAAGTTTTGTGGTGCATATATATTTATAATTCTTATATCTTCCTAGTGAGTTGACTCTTTAATAATTGGAATGTCCTTTTTTTTTCTCTTGTGACTGTTTTTTGACTTAAAGTATATTTCATATGATGTAAGTATGACCACCTCTGCTCTCTTTTGGTTACATATGCATGGAATATCTTTTTCCATCCTTTCGCTTTCAGCCTATGTATGTCCTCAGATCTAAAGTGTCTCTTGTAAACAGCATAGAATTGTATATTGTTTTTTAAATCCATTCAGCCAATCTAAGTTCTGTAATTGGGGAGCTGAATCCATTTACATTTAAAATAATTACTGTTAGGGAAGAACATATTAGTGCCATTTGCTTAATTGTTTTTTGTATGCAGCTATTTTGTCCCTCTTTTGCTCTCTTAAAACCTTTTTGTGTGTTTCATTGATTTTTTTTTTTTTTGTAGTGGCATGCTTTGATTTATTTCTCGTTTCTTTTTGTGCATCTTCTGTAGGTATTTTCTTTGTTATTGCCATGGGGATTACATAAAACACCTTAAGGTTATAGTAATCTGTTTCAAATTGATAATTTAATTTCAATCACATACAAAAACTCAACTCATTTACATCTCTGCCCCTCCCATTTTATGTTATTGATGTCACAAATTATATCTTTTTTCATTGAGTGTCCAATAACACATATGTATAGTTTTTTCCTGTGCTTTAGTCTTTGAATTCTATGTCAGAATTAAATGTGATTTGTGCACCAATAACACAATACTACAGGATTCTATATTTGTCTCTATATTTATACATACCAGAGAGCTTTTTATTTTCATATGTTTTCATGTTGTTGTCTAGTGTCCTTCTTTTATTTGAACTTGAAGGACTCCCTTTAGCACTTCTTGATTTTATTTTATTTTACTTTATTTTGTTTTGGAGATAGAATATAGTGGCATGATCATAGCTCACCAAAGCCTCAAAGTCCTGGGCTCAAGCAATCGTCCTTCCTCAGCTTCTTGAGTAGCTGGCACCATGGCACATGCCACCATGCATGGCTTCTCTTTAGTATTTCTTGTAGGGCAGGTATAATGGTGATGACATTTTCTCAGCTTTTGTTTATCTAGGGAATTTATCCTTCACTTTTGAAGGTAATAGACTTTTGGTTGGCAGTTTTGTCTTTCAGCACTTTGAATATATGTCCCACTGCCTTCTGACCTATAAGATTTCTGCTGACATATCTGCTGTTAACACTATAGATGCTCCTTTGTATGTGACAGGTTGCTTTTCTCTTGCTACTTTCAGGATTCTCTTTTTGTGACTTTTGATGTTTGATTATAATATGTCTCAGTGTGGGCTCTTTGGGTTTATTCTAGTTGTGGTTCATTGAGCTTCTTGAATTTGTATGTCCATTTCTTTCCTCAAATTTGGGAATTTTTCAGCTACTATTTCTTCATATAGATTCTCTGTTTCTTTCCCTATTTCTTCTCCTTCTGTAACTCCCATAAGGCATATATTGGCCTGATTGATAAGTCAGGCCATAAGTCTCTTAGGGTCTCTTTAGTTTTTTTCCTTCTTCTTTTTTTCCCTTTTGACCCTCTCTTCAAGTTTGTTGATTCTTTCTTCTGCTTGATCAAATTTGCTTTTGAACCCATCTAGTGAATTTTCGAATTAAGTTACTATATTCTTCAGTTCAAGAGTTTCTGTTTGATTCTTTTTAGTGATTTTTATATCTTTGTTGACATTCTCATTTTGTTCATACATTGTTTTCCTGATTTTATATAGTCATCTATCTGTGTTTGCTTTTTGCTCCTTGAGCATATGCAAGATGGTTATTTTGCATTCTCTGTCAGGTCATTTGTAAATCTCTGTTTCTTTAGAATTGGTTTCTGGAAATTTATTTTGTCCTTTGATTGAGCCATATTTCCCTGTTTCTCTGTATGCCAGTGATGTTTCATTGACATTTGGGTATTTGAAAGAACTGCCACATCTGCTAGTCTTTATAGACTAGCTTCATACAAAAGAGGATGTTTACCAATCATCCTGTCTACAGATTATGGAAGAATTCCACACCTTCTCAAGGATGCATAATCTCTGGGTTTATGCATGTAATTTCCCTGTAACAAAGGACTGCCATGTTTCTTCTGAAGGCTCCTGTGATGATTAATTTTATACATCAGCTTGACTGGCCCAGAGGGTGCCCAGATATTTGGTCAAACATTATTCTGGGTGTTTCTTTGAAGGTGCTTCCAGATGAGATTAACATTTAAGCAGTAGACCAAGTAAAGTAGATTTTCTTCCCTAAGGTGGCCTGGCCTCATCTACTCAATGGAAGGGCTGAATAAAACAAAAGTACTGACCCTCCTTTGAGTAACAGAGAATTTCTCCATCCCAGCTGCCTTTGAATTGGAACATTAGCCTCTTCCTGTCTTAGGGCTTGAATTGAAACTCTCTTCCTGGCTCCTGAACCTGCCACCCTTCAGATAAGAATTACATCATCAGTTCTCCTCATTCTCAGGCCTTCAGATTCAGACAAAAACTATACTGTCAGCTCTCTTGGGTCTCCAGCTTACAAATTCATGCTGCAAATCTTGGAACTTGTCAGCTTCCTTAATCTTGTGAGCCAATTCCTTGTAATAAATATCTTCAAACACACACACACACACACACACACACACACACACACACTCTGGTTCTGTTTCTTTGGAGAACCCTAATACAAACCTGTGATCTCTTGCTCCCCCTGGTGTTTGCCTGCAGTATTTCAGTCTTTCTAGTGATCTTTCTAGTGGTATACCAAGTTCTGCATTCATCTCTGTTCCCAGAAGACTTCAACCTGGTATCCAAGGTATACTGCCCTTTCCTTTAGCTCTCCAAGCCAGACAAAATATTAATAGAAATAAATCCTTGGACAACTCTCTGGAAAGTCAGAATTTGGGCTGCACTTTCCACTCTTCTCATTCACTCCCAAGGGAGAGGTTGGGAATTAGAAGTTTTCTCTCAATGACGCACTGTGCTGGGGTGGGAGAGAGGTATGGCAGGCAAATACAATAAATTTTCCTACCCACTTCCATATGGCTCTTTTTGGCTTTGCACTTCCTTGTCGGGTTGCAACCTCTTAACTGGATCCTGGAGTTTTCACAAAACTTATTTGTTCTATATAGTATAGTAAGGTCAGTGTCTCTATGGGGGTATGAGGGCCTGGAGCTTCCTATTCTGCCATCTTTCTAACATGATTCCCCAACACTATAGATAATTTTATCAGTGTAATATCTACAATGCCTCACATGGAATAAAAAGTTATTACATACACAAAGACCATAAAAATGTGGCTTATAACCAGGAGAAAAAAAGAAGTAATAGAACCAGAGATGATACACATACTGCAATTAGCATCAAGGTTCTTAAAACTGCTATTATAAACATTTGTAAGAGTGTAAACGAAAAAGCAGACTGAATATCAACAGAAAAATATAAACAATAAAAAAGAAAGCAAATAAAGTTTTAGGACTGAAAAATAAAATGACTGAAATAAAAATTCACTAGATAATTAACAACAGAAGAAAATAGTGAACTTGAAGACATGGCAATGGAGAATATCCGATCATTTCTTTTTAAAGAAGAGAAACATTGTGATATGGGAGAGACAACATCAAGGAATATAACATGTAAGTAATTGGAATTCCCCAAAAAGAGTAGACAGAAATTGAGAGGAGAAAACATTTGAAGTAATAAATGCCTATAAATTTTCCAAATTTATTAAAAGCTTTGACTCATGATCCAAGAAACTCAGTGAACCCTCAATAATATAAACCTAAAAAATCCAACTTAAGCATATCATACTCAAATTAATAATAACCAAAGATAATGTGAAAATATTAACTGCAGCCAGATCAAATAAAAACAAAAACAAAATGCCAAAACTAAAACAACCTCCCCCATACACACATAACATACAGAGGAACAAACAGAATGACTGGTATTTTCTAAACAGAAATGATGCAAATTTCAGAACAGTAGAAGTACATTTGTAGAGTTCTGAAAGAAAACAAATTTTTAGAAACCTCATCAAGCTAGAATTCTCTTTCAAGCAAAATGTCTTTTAAAAATGATGTCCAGATAAGTGTTTTTCCTGTAAATCAAAGCTGAGAGAATAGATCACCAGCATACTTGGACTGTAAGAAATGTTAATGGTGATTTTTCAGGAAAAAAAGCAAAAAATAATAGATAAAAATTTGAATCACATGAAGGAATAAAGGATGCTGGAAATAATAAACAACTGGATAAATATGAAGAATATTTTTCTCGTTTCTTAATTTCTTTCAAAAATACTCTCCAGGGATTAGGGGGATGAGGGGGGTAAATCTACAACTAAAGGACACGGGAAACACTAAAGGGAGGGAAGGGCACGCCTTTAACCTGTATTTGGGTGAGGCAAAGACATAAAGTGTAACTAGAATGTTTGTACCCTCACAATACCTTGGAATAAGAAAAAAAAAAAAAGAATGGTGTTTGCAAGCCAGGTGTGGTGGCATGTAGTCCCAGCTGGTCAGGAGGCTGAGGCAGGAGGATAACTTGAGCCCAGGAGTTCAAGACCAGCCTTAGCAACATAGCAAGACCACATCTCTAAAAAAATAATAACAAAAGTAAGTTTTAATTAAAAATAAAAAGAATGATCTTTGCCAAGTATTTACAAAATAACTGTGTTCTGATCAAGAAGAGAAGCACTATTATAAAATCTGTTAAGAATGATAACCTTTTGGATTATATACTTGTATACTTTTCAATATGTAAATAAATACTTTTATATTTAAGTTAGCATAAAAAATAAACCTGTATTAAAACTGGAAAAAAAATGATTGCTTTTGGTAAAATTTTCAATGATGTATTGCAGGTTTGGTAACATACAATGATTTAAAATGTATAACAAAAAATGGAAGAGAAATAAAATTATATTGTAGTAAGATTTTTTACATTATATTAATGTACATTAATACAAGAAGTGTTATAATGTTAATTCAAGGTGCACTTCAAGAAGTCATGGATTTGTTTGGAAATTCTAGAGCAAGCACTAAAATGATACAGACTTATATTTAAAACATCAGTAGAGTAGATAAAATACTAAGAAATCATTAATTCAAAAGATAGAAGAAAAGTATAAACAAGGGGGTGAACAAACAAATGCAACAAATAAAAATCAAATAGCAGCCATTGCAATAGTTACTTAAATAAAAGTGTATTAGATATTACAATTTAAAGTTATAAACTGTGAGACTGCATAAAAAAGCAAGACCCACTTATATCTTGTTTAAAAGAAAGAGATAGGAAAAAAGTTTTGGAAAATATATACCATGGAAACACTAATAATAGGAAAGCTGAATTTACTGCATTAGTATTAGATATAAGATATTATTAAATACAAGGCCAGGAATACTACCATAGGAAAAAAAGCAAAATTTTGTAATAATAGGGTCAATTGATCAAGAAGACATAATATTTTGCATACGTGCCTAAGAGCAAAACTTTGAAATACCTAATGTAAAAATTGAGAGAACTAAAGGGACAAACACAGCACCAGGGATACAACATAAGATAATTGTGATTTTGTCCACTTTTAAATTGGATCGTTTGTTTGTTTGTTTTACTATTGAGTTGTTTGAATTGTTAAATTCTGGATATTAATCCCTCATCAAATGCACGGTTTGCCAATATTTTCTCCCATTCTGTCTTTTCACTCTGTTTATTATTCCTTTGATGTGCAAAAGCTTTTTAGTTTGATGTCATCTCATTTGTGAATTTTTGCTTTTGTTGTCTGTGTTTTTGGGGTCTTATCCAAAAAATGCTTGCCCAAATCAATGTCATGAAGGATTTCTCCTATGTTTTCTTCTAGTAATTGTATCATTTGGGGTAATACATTTAAGTCATTAATTTATTTTGAGTTGATTTTTGTGTATGGTGAGTAATAGGGTCTAGCTTTATTCTTCTGCACATGGATATCCAGTGTTTCCAGAACCACTTACTGAAGAGTCTACCCTTTCTCCATTGTGTGTTCTTGGCAAACTTTTTTGAAAATCAGTTGTCTGTAAGTATGTGGATTTATTTCTATGTCCTCTATTCCATTCTATTGGTCTATGTGTCTATTTTTATGCCAGTACCATGCTGTTTTGGTTACTATAGCTTTGTAGTATATTTTCAAGAATGGACAAAAGACCTGAATAGACATTTGTCAAAAGAAGACATAAAAATGACCAACTGGTTCATGAAAAAATTCTCAACATCACTAATCATCAGGGAAATGAAAAACAAAATCACAATTAAATATCACTTCACTTCAATTAAAGTGGGTATTATCAAAAAGATAAAAAATAGCAAATGCTGACATGGGTGGGGAGAAAGGGGAACTCTTATATACCACTGGTGTGAATGTAAATTAGTACAACCATTCTGGAAAACAGTACAGAAGCTCCTCAAAAAATCAAAGATAGAACTATTAGATGATCTAGCAATCCCACTACTAGGTATATATCCAAAGGAAATGAAATCAATATATCAAAGAGATATCTGTGCTCACCTGTTTATTGCAGCACTAGTCACAATATTCAAAATAAAGAATCAATCTGAGTGTCTATCAACTGATAAATGGATAAAGAAAATGTGTCATATATACAAAATGGAATAATATTCTACCAAAGAAAAGAATAAAATCTTGTCATTTGTGACAACATGGATGAACATGAAGCACATTATTTTAAGTGAAATAAGCCTGGTACAGAAAGATAAATATTACATGATCTCTTACTCCTATGTGGAAGCTATAGAAGTTGATCTCATACAAATATAGAGCAGTATAGAAACTGGGGAAAAGAAGAGGGAGGGAAGAATTAGGAGAACTTGGTCAATGGGTACAAAAAATTACAGTTATAAAGGTGTAATAAGTTCTTGTGTTCTATTGTACAATAGGGTTACTATGGTTAACAATATTGTATAATTCAAAGTAGCTAGAAGAGAGGATTTTGAATGTTTTCACCAAAAAGAAATAATAAATATATAAGATGATGAATAAGCTAGATGCCCTGATTTTATTTTTATATAATGTATACATGTATAAAAACATCACACTGCACACTATAAACATGTAAAATTAATGTACCAATTAACAACAAAATTTAAACAAAAGTTATAAAAACAATAATTATACTGATTAAAAATTCAGACAAAATGCACAAATACTCAATGATTCCACTTATATAAAATTCTAGGAAATGCAAAATATCTTACATTGACAAAAGCAGATGTTATTGCCTGGGTATGAGGGATGGAAAGGGAGCTCTGCGAGGCAGAGAGAGATTTCATAGGGGTCCATGGAAACTCTTGGGTGGATATTTTTATCGTGATTGTAGTAATGGTTTTATGGATCTTCCAGCCCTTCTAAACATTAGATTTTCAATCTCTGTTTACAGACCCGCATCCATGACCCATTTGGCCCAATATTTAGTGTATGACAAAGCTCTTTTTTCTTCATATCAACTTCGAATGTTAGTTTTAGTGAATATTAAATCCAAAACCTTTTATTTCTCTTACAGATGCACAAGCAAAGTAAGATGTAAGAACATAAAATTCTTTGCCTAAGGTCACTTAGCCAGCTAATGACGATGCTGGGACTAAAACCCAGGCATGTCCATCAGTTCTTTTCCACTACCTTCTGCTGACTTCACATGTATTCCAAATCCTTTTGACAGCTATTTAAGTATTATCTATGCTAATTCTTTGAGCTGTAAGTTCTACGTTTATTAATCTCTGTGTAACAATGCCTTTTTGTTAATTGTTTTAAATTTGACTCTTTCCCAGGGATGGTATACAGAGATTTGGTTAAAAAAATAAATCCATACCCATCCCTTCTCTCCTGCTTCTTATTTTATAGGCTTAAATTGTTTCTCCCTCTGCCTTTGTTTTTTGGAAGAAAGAACCCTAACTTTTCTGTGGGGCCTGCCTTGGAAGTGTTGAGAGGACAGTTGGCTACAGGTGTTTCTGTTTTATGCTACAGGGAGACTCAAGGGATATGAGTTTGTAAGATGGCTCTCCACCACCTTCCTGTCCCACCGGCAAGGACCACCCTACTTAAAGGGAGCCCCTTACGAGGGTCAAGAAGCTTAGCCCAAGAGCTGTTGACTGTGCTCTGTCAGCCCCCATTGGAGCCCACCCTCATACCCCACCATTTGTATTCAATGATTTCTCTAAAGTTTGACTTTTCATTTTCAGGCCTTTAAACATAATTTTCCTTAATCCTCCTTTTTCATATACTGTATTTTCTACTTTTACCTTTTTATCTCCTAATTCCTGTTCCTAATCCTTAATAGCCTATATTTATATGGGTTTTTCCTAAAATTTTGTTTCATGGATTTTTATCCTTTCTCTCTTTTGCTTTTATGTTTTTGGTCTTAATCTCATTGACCTCTAGCCTTTTATACTCTATTTTAAGCATCATGTATTTCCTTTCATTATTTTCAACTGTTAATCTCCTATCTTCCTTGGGATATTTTGTACCCATTTGAATCTGTCCTTTATTCTTTTTTCTTTCTTTTCTCCCTGTTTTCAGTGTTTTAATATTACTTAATTTCTAATCTCCTATTCTTTCTTGACTATTAAGAATTGATCACACAATTTCCCTTAATTAATTTTTTATCACAGCTGACAAGGCAGGTGATCACAAAGGCAGTAGCCACAGAGGGGAGCTGTGCAAGAAATGGGGACAAGGAGAAGCTATCTTCTCTCCTCTTCTGTGTTCACAGGCTCTTAGGAATATCATTTGACCATATTTTTACTTTGCTGTTAATCTTTTCTTCTTACAACTTCATAAGAGCATTTAACAATTATTTATTACGTGTTTACTACAGCAGAGTTATTTATCTCCCGGATCTGAAATTTCGGCTTAACAATGGTCTTAGGAGGACCCAGACATAATCAAAGGGAATAAGAAAATTGATTAGCTATGAAACATTCTTTAAATGAAAAATTTCTCACAAGCTATACCTATGAACTGAGATGACGGTGGTGTATATATGGTGGTTCAAGAAACCATTCCAGAATAGTATACTCCCAGGGCCACTACACTGCAGAACTTTCCAGCCTGTGTCATCCATACAGATCGTATATAATGTAAGTATTGCCTCCTGGGCTTGTGAAATTCCAGTGACATGCATGTCTAATTTTGATGTCAGCATTGTCTTTGGGTCAAATTAACCTCTCTACTAATTATCATCCTCAGTATGAGTATTTTTTCCCCATATAAACACATTTGAATATGTAGGTAATCTGTTCCTCAGTCTATTTCTCATTCCAGAGTAGGAGCTTAGGGAGCTGAGAGGAGTGAAGGCAACTAAAACTTTAAAATGCTGTGTGACCTGCTCTCTAAAGCCGGTTTAAAACTCTGCCCCTGAAACCTCAATGGAAAGTTTATCTCTTTCTCTTTTATCAATATTTGATTTGAGCTTAAAATAGGTCCATCTTCCTCATGTCACGGCAAATGTGGTACTTGTCTGAGTGCCTGTTTAAAAATAAACCTTGGCAGTTTAGAGAGGAAAATATGAATCTGAAAAGACCACCCAAGTTTGTTTGTATGTATATATTCATTCATTTATTCTATTCATTCATTCATTCATTCATTTAGACAGAGTCTTGCTCTCTTGCCCAGGCTAGAGTGTTGTGGAATCAGCCTAGCTCACAGCAACCTCAAACTCCTGGACTCAAGCAATCCTCCTGCCTCAGTTTCCTGAGTAGCTAGGACTACAGACATGAGCCACCATGCCTGGGTAATTTTTCTATTTTTAGTAGAAACGGAGTCTCACTCTTGCTCAAGCTGGTTTTGAATTCCGGAGCTCAAGAGCTCAAGTGATCCTCCCAACGTGGTCTCCCAAGAGTGCTAGGATTACGGATATGAACCCCTGTGCCTGGCCCCAAGCCTTTACTTTAAATCAAATTTAACTATTATTGTAAATTTCTTATTGCCTTCAGAAACCCTCAGGTTTAATAAATTGATGTAGGCAGAACTGACTAGATAGCACATTTGGCCATAAGGACAGCCTGTGAGAGTGGTACTGAATATGTGAAGCTAAGGTCTTGATGGCTACTTGGCAGGAGGGGTTCCATTTTTCAGATGTATGAACTCAGCATTCTAAACTTTGAGTATCTGAAGCTGCTTGCTCATTAGCTCTTTCATTGCACCACTGACCAAACAAACAAGCAAACAAAAAGAAAATCTTACAATCGAGATAAACACCTTGGGAAAATGGAAGATGTCTTGCCAGTCAATTCACCTTTATCAATATAATGGCAGAGTCCCATTTGGCTACACCCAGGTGGCTAGTCTGTTTCAGTGTTTCTCAAACTGCATCCAGAAACAGAATCTAGAAAGTCCATACATTTTCCATAAGAATTTTCAAAGTACTTTGTATTTATTTCCATGAAAATCTTTTAAAGATTAAAATTAAGTGAACCCTCCAAATAAGCACTGTGTGGATTACGGGGACGACATCCTGATAACTAAAAACATCCATGAGAGCTCAGTGCCCACACTAGAAATCCTGTTAATGTCCTTGTGGACATTAAAAGAAGTTAAATTGGAAATTTACGTTGAGATATCAAGAGGTGGTAGAATCCAATATAAAGAGGATAGGGAGACCAGCCACGAAGATGCAAATTTGCAAAGAAAATATCTGAGAATTTTTTTATGGCTTTTGGATTCTTCATCCAATAGGAGGACAGTAAAGGATCAAAAGAATAAGGATTTAGTGAGAATATTTTGGGGATTTATTTGCAGTAAGCTGTGCTGTGAAACATACACACACACACACACACAAGATAGTGGTGCTTCCTCCATCACCATGAACATTTTGAAGGATTGAGTCGGGGAAGACTGTAATAGCTAATATAGCTTAACATTAAACATGGATGCAGGTTGGGCTGGTATAAAATTCACACCTGAAGGCTGACTATACATTTTTTCTCTTATAAAGAACACATATATTATTCCAGCTGTAAAGTAATAATTTGTCTTTCTTTCTTTTTTTTTTTTAAGAGTTGGAGTCTTGCTCTGTCGCACAGGCTGGAGTGTAGCGGCTGTTTACAGACAGGTGTGATCACAGCTCATTGTAGTCACAAATTCCTGGGCTCAAGTTATCACTCCCACCCCAAACTCCCAAGTAACTAGGATTACAGGTGCAAGCCAATGCATAATTTTTCATTTTTTAAAAGGACATCATTTATTCTGCAAAAATGGAAGATTTGTTAACTTATTACACATTTATTTTATCTTATTCATGTAAAATATGTTTCTTTCTTGATTGCAGCTCTGGGCTTTTGGGGCTGGGGGTCTAAACAAGAAGCAAATAAATGCTGTTTTACTCACTACCACCTGAAGGAGAATTCTTAGGACTAGGCACAGATATCAGTTATGGGCTCAGTTGATGAGCTTAAAATAAATTCTTTGTTTCTGATACTTGTACGGACAATCTGACTGCAAACATCTCGGTTGATTATTATTATTTTTTGATTAATCACACAGCAATTTTCATCTCAGGAGTGTGTTCTGTCCACTTTCCTATTAATGCAAAGCTTCCTGACCTGAAGCTATTTTGGATGAGATCGAGATATGCAGAATGTAGAGAGATAAACATTTTTACTCAGATGTCATGATTTTATTACCATCAACCAGCAGTGCCCCTGATGGATAACCAAACCAGTTTTGTAATTACTGCCAAAAGAGAAGGGATTCAGATCAAATATTTTAATATCAAAGGTATTGTTTTGGAAGGATGAGATTTACCCTGACATTTAACTTTGTTCTAGCCAACACTTCTATGTGGCAAGTTTTAACTCTCCAATTATGCTGTATCGTATTTTGCAACTGATTTATTTTAGAGGGTAGATCGGTGGGCACAACTTAAGTATTCTGTGGCTTCCTAATGGTTATATTTTTAATGGCACAAGTGGGTATCTTACGTTTTGCATGTTCTCCAGTCTAAAACTATTTTGGCCATAATTTGTAGTTTAGAATTTGAGGCTCAACTACCTTTTCACATATGTACTAAGTAAGAACCAAAAAGATTAATAAGATAAGTATATTTCTAGTTGGAGGCACTAAGGCTGTTTTTGAGGGATAGCATCATGCTTTAGCGATAGGAGCATAGGGTTGGATTCAGAACGCTAGAGTTCAAGTTAGGCCCTACTCCTTAGAAAAGCTGTAAATGCTCAGGAAATGTAAGTACATTTGTAAAGTACAAATAAATAATGTGTGTCCTAAATATCTCACACTGTGGTTGTAAGTCAATATATGTACAGAGTGCTTTGTAAATGAGGAACTATAAATCACGAAAATCATCCATCGATTCCAATCCCACTTTTACTGTGAATCTTAAGGTAACTTGTTTAACACACTCTCTCTCTCTCTCTCCCTCCCTCCCTCCCTCTTCCTCTCTCTCTCTCTCTCTCTCTCTTTCTGTCTCTTTCTCTTTTTCCTTGCTGCACTAGAGTTCTGAATATTGCTGCTTGGAGACATCTGCACCTTGAAAAGAGCAGTTGTTTGTGGGGAAAAAACACAAGAATATCTGAGAGATGGGTCAGCAATTGTGTTTGCCTGGGATACTGGAGATCTCTTACCTGTCATCCTAGCTACAAGCCCTGGCTCTGAGTCCTTTGTACAGAAAAAAACCAAGGTCAGCCAAGAGTTTGAATGTTTACAGCAAAATCATCTAATTTGACTTATCCAGGGGTTTATTTGGTTATCAGTGTGTTGTCTGCTTCTATTTTATTTGGATTTAAACCTTGTATTTCTCTCTTCAGGATTTGGGGTGAGGGGAGGAAGTGACAGAGAGACAAAAAGAAAGATTTTTATTTTCCCTTCTGTTAAATTGTCATTGAAGAAACATAGAATATGGAGAAAATATTCATATAAATTAAAATTTACTCCATAACTCTCCTATGCGAAAATACTGTTAGCTGTGAGTTTTTTTCCTATATGTGTTAATATAGTTGAGTTTATGCATATATACAATTCTGCATCCTAGCTTTTAAAAATAACATCACACCTTGATAATTTCCCAAAGTCATCAGAATTCTTTGTAAATATAATTAATGGCTGTAAAAGGATCCATAAAATTCACTTATATTTCATTATTACCTTATTTTTAGGTGAATTCTGAATTGTTGCTATTACGAATAATGCTGTGATGAAGATTTTTTGTTGATAAAAATCAGTACTCTTTAAAACAAATTTCTCATGTCTCTGTGGCACTTCTTTTACCATGTATGAAGACTCTTCTACTTACAAATAGATTAGTTCTAAAGATAAAGTGTAAGTCCCTTTGTTCTGAAGTCCAAAAGGACCCAGCAAAGCTAGTACCATCTATTGGTTATGTGCAAAGAGGAGGGTTCTTCATCTTTATCTAGGTCTTTAAGTTGAGCGTTCATCAGCAGGTAAGCTTGTATGCTAAATTCTTAGATACTGGGTCTGCTTCTAAGCTATTATTATAGAACTACTCATTTATCTCAATTTATATCTTACCTTTTATTCAAATAACAGTGATCTGATTATATATATTTATTGTGAAAATATAGAAAACATAGGAAATTATAAGAAGAAAGTTAAAATGATCCATTACTGTCTATGCTTAACCTTTTGGCACATTTTTATCTCAGTGTGTGTGTTCGTATTTTCTTCCATATAATTAAACTTATACTATTTATGCATTTGATTTATGACAGTCATCCTGTGATGATCAAGCCTGATGGTATGCACTGTATTTCAGAGGGTGGGAGTCACTCTGTAGCTTTCTGTGGGTCATCTCTCACACTGTAGCCTTACCCAGTCCTGTGATCTGGTGGCAATAATGATGGAGTCCGTCATGGAGTATGTGCTATGGTCCGTGAACGAAGCAGATGTGAGATCAAACTCCATACTGTATCTACTAACTCTGTGATCCTGGGAAAAATTTGAGCTCTCCAAGCTTTAGTTTCTGGATCTATAAAGCAGAATTGATAACAATACCTACTTTACAGGGTTGGGGTGAGGACCAAATGAACTAATGCACATGAAAAGCAAAATGTGACCTAAGTATTATATTATTGTTGGCTAAGAAGTAAAAGATTTTTTAAAGCGGAAAAAATGGTGGGTGGAGGATCTGAAAACAAATTATCAGTACACTTTTTACACCACAAAAGCCTCAAATCCAACACTCTGTTACATTTCAGGAAAGATGTTCGTGTGTTGGAGTATTTTGCTCATCTTGTACGTCTTGCTGGAGAAACTGATCTCCAGGAACACACAATCTGGTGTGGGAAACCAATGTGTAAACACAATCTTATGACCACAGTACAAACAACTGGAGGAACAAGGATAAGGAAGCAGTTAAATCTGACTGCTGGTGGTAGCAGATTGTGGAGGGAGGGTAGTCATAGAAGATCAAAAAAATGTGGCGCTTGAATAAGTCTTGTGTATGCAAAGAATGAGGAATGCTCCTTCTTGACTAAGAGGTCGACATATGCAAAGGCTAGAGAAGAAAGAAAGAATAGGTAAGTCTAGAGCAGGCAGATAAAAAGAGGTTTTGTAAGACATAAGGGCAATTAGTCTGGGATTTGTGGTGGATGTGTTTTTGCTGCCTAGCAACCTGGAGAAATACCCTCTCCCATTCCTAGTTGATGTCATTTAAATTGAGCTGACCTCATCTTCTGCTTTAAGTGGCAACAGAAGTGTCTTTGATTAATTAAAAATTGGAAAAAAAATTATTTAATAAAAATATCTTGTTGGATTGACAACTCCTTACAAAATATAAGGTTTATGAAGGAAATTAATTAAAGGAACTCCTGGCTTTGACAAAGCTTGGGAAGCACTAACCTATACAATGAGGAACGTGCCTCCACCTCTAATATTCAATTCAGTATCATATGAATCAGGAAATAGATGCAATCCTAGAAGCAAAAGTGAGATATTTAATTTGTAGAAGAGAGAGCATAAAGTCATATTGATTAAAAAATTAGAACATTTGCTCTCATATGGAATCTTCAAAGAAAACAGGCCAATTCATGGTAACTGAGTGGTCCTTAAAAGATTACGTATTTATTTTTGGTGTTAACTGTTTAAATCACGTGTGTTAGGATAATTCTTTCTGCCAGAATATCTGTGTCCTGGAATCACAGTATATTTCTTTAGTCTTTGCTTAATTTTTCGTACAGCTGATTGATAATCAGTTACCAATGTAATATGAAATGGAAGAACATATTTCCAGCGGATTCCTTGGAGTGGAGATGGCCATTCCTAAAAACTTTGATTCTAATAAAGAAAATGCCAAATTGTGGCAGCTCTTTAGTGTTTTAATACAATCTTAGAAACAAATAATATTGAGTAATACTTTATTGCTACTTTCTCAGCTTTCTCATCTACACTAAAATGTAAAGCCAGCTTCCCACCTTACAACAAAGACAGAACACTGGTGAGAACAATGGCCAAAACAGCATTAGCAGCTCAGAGTCCAAGCTACACGGAATCTCCCAGTGAGCTCCAATTAGGAGGAGGGAGCATCTGGCCCTGAATGCTTACTTTGCCATTAAAAATGAAAGGACCGATGTCATCATTGTCACCGTTCTTCAGGTTATTAACCTGAAGATTTCTCAACCATTTGATTCGAGTGAGAAAATAAATGAAGTGGTTCTTTTCGTGAGGGACTTAGCTCAGAGGAGCCGTTTCCTAATGCCATCAATTTGAAGTCAAGATAAAAGATTTTCTAGGCATCTCACCAGCAGTTACATGGCAATAGAAGTGTTTTAGCTGGGAAAGGTGTGAAGCTAGAAAAAATGTATAGGTACAAAAAAATACTTTGTTAGAGATATGGGTGGGAGAAAGAGATTCTCGGTGTGTCTGAATCACACTATTTTGCTGATTTCTTTTAAAAAAGAAAAATATAGGACATTCTGGCTTGACACAAGTGAGATGAAATCAGCTTGATCCAGATGTCTGAAGCAGCAGAAATGATTGCAGCTGGCTAATCTCTAATTATAGAATCTCTATTATTGGTGATGTAAGTGGCTGAATCTGTGGTTTGACTTCTATGATCCCTGGCTTTGTGAAAAGCTGGGATTTTTAGATAATGTTTTTTCCCTCTGCATAATAAACTAAACAAATTAAAATTAACTCTTGAGGCAAATATAATTAAGAAGCTACAGATGGTATTTTTGTTCCTTTTGCTGACCAGAGTATGCCCTAACTGTGACTTTAGATGAAACTATTAAATCCTGTTTCCGTGGGATTCCATCCAGAGTGTTCAGCTCTGATGTCCTAAGGTATTTGGAGAGGCCAAGGTCAACATCAGCAATTCTGAGTTTTAGAGAAAGTTTATTTCTTTAGTGGTTTGTGTTTAGAGAAGATTTCAGACAGAATTATTGCGTTTCAACTTTACTCTGAACTCTTCATCGATCATCTGTCTATCTTGCTTTCACTCTCTCCATTAATTTTGACTGTTTTTGAAGACTGGTTTAGTGAGAAAAAAATGTCAAGTTCAATCTAGGTAAATTATCAATATCAATGTATTAGTCTCTGAGATCTACTGTAACAAAATACATTATATTTGGTTTAAACATAGACATTTATTTCTCCCAGATCTGGAGACTGGGAAGTCTAAGATCAAGGTGTTGGTCAGTTCGGTTCCTGATGAATGCAAGTGGCCAGTTACTTGCCGTGTCCTCACACAGGAGAGAGAGAGATAGAGAGAGCACGCACGAGCGAACACACTAGCGTTTTGGTCTCTTCTTACAGGAGGATGACTTCTATCATGAGGACCCACCCTCGAGGCCTCATCTAAAGCTAATCACCTAGGAAGGCCCCACCTTCAAAAACCCTCACATTGCTGATTAGGGCTTTAACATTTAAATTTGGGAAGGGGGACACAAATATTCAGTCTATAATAGTCAGGAAAACCTTGCTTAATTTAGACTTATCAGATTATAACCTTCAACTTGTAACTTTAAAAGAGGAGACAGATCACAGATTTGTTTGGTTCAAGCAATCTCAAGCAGTCCCAAGATGGTCATCCACTCAGCTGCCCATATCATCTTTGTGTTTGGTATTATGCTACCATGATTAATGTTGGGAATGTTGCTCAAAAACATCGCAAAATCTTTAGATACCAAAGAGTCAATATGCAGTATGTTCTCTGCATACATTCATAAAGCTGGACTCATAAACTAAAAAGGTTTTTAATTTGTTCTGGAGTAAAGAGATTTTAATTACAAGCAAGCCAGGAATTTTATGTAATGGGGATCCTCCATTCCCTAAATATTTTATCAAGACATTATCTGGCTATTATAAAACAACTTCTATTTTGATTTCTAAAATAGCCAATTCTTGGATAAATTTAACTCTTTTTTACCTCCCAAACTAATCGGTTATTAAGCAATCATCAATCCTAATTTAGAAAAAGTATCTTTTTCTTGATCCATTAGAAAGCAGAGAAGGCAAGTATTGAAGTGCTGAAGCTTTGTTTGGGAGGCATGAGCCTAGGGTGGTTAGGGTGAGGAAGCAGGGAAATGAGTCAAAGAAAGATGTGAAGCTATGTGATACGACGTGTTTCCATGCTGGCTGCCACGTCCTGGTGAGCCACTACGAGAAATGGCCAGCCATTCAGGAGGCATGTTCACTTAGCACTTAGCATGAAGGATGCTCCAGAAGGGCTGTGAGAGTCCTTTTTTGTTTGTTTGCTTTTTATGCCACTTTTTCCCAACCTGAGCACCTCAATATAAAACTCAACACTGGTTAACCATTTTCCTTACTAATTCTGCATTATCATAAATGTACAAGTTCTCCTAGCAGTCCAACACTTAAATAGATGAAATCATCTCTGACACATGGTAGATTTCATATAATGAAAATACCTAAAATAATTAGTGCAATATATTGAACAGATCAAAATAAAGTGAACTTTGGAAAACAAGACTGCAAGATTGTTCCTAACAGGTAACAATACTTATGTTACAAATTACAGGTACATCGTTTATTATGGTTTTAACCATGTAAGAACTGAAGCTCTTTCGGTTCTAAAGGGGAAAGAAAGAAATAATTAGCTCTCTTAGTGACTGTACATTTTGTATACTTTTAAGTAACTCTTAAATATTACAGAAAAGTAGTACATATAGGAAGACTACAATGAAGTACCCAATTTACAGTGCACCTCAAAGTAACTCATGGAAGTTGGAAACAAGGGCAGATGTATCTGTCTGGCTCTCTTCTGACCCCATTTTCCACTGGGCAGACTTCACTCTGCAGGGATGTAACTCTACACACTTCTGCAGTGTACCATCGGGCCCCTTGGCAGCTTAGGGGCCATGCTGGCATTCAAGTCCTGAAGCACAGGGGTGATCTGGCATGAGGGACAAGGGGGCCATGGAAGCTCAAGAATTTAACTCACACCTTCCATCTCAGGGACTTCAGTGAAGGCAGCAGCAATGGTGTGATCTAGAAGGCAGAGGTTGCCTTAGAAAGCAGGGGGAAGTCAAGCCAATTCAAGCTTGCATACAAGATTCAGTCTAGAAAATAATTCTGTCCAATTGAAACTGTGTAACATGAGAAATTTAGAAAAAGTGAAAAGATAAAAGAAGTATCAAAATTATTATGTAGGAAAATCGATATATTATGAAACATTTAGGAGAAGGGGGTTGTATTAGCGTTCTCAAGAGAAATAGAACCAATAAGATATACACACACACCCCAACACACACACCCCACATGTCAGGAGATTTATTATAAGATATTGGTTCACACAATCATGAAGGCTGGTAAGTCCGAAATCTGCAGGGTGGGCCAGTGGTATGGAACACACATGGAGAGCTGATGTTACAGTATAAAGGCCACTGGGCAGAAAAAGCTGATATTGCAGTTGAAATCTGAGGGCAGTCTGCTGGAAAATTCCCTCTTACCTGGGGGAGGGTCTTTTTTGCTGTATTCAAGCCTTCAACTGTTTGAATGAGACCCACCGTATTACATGGAGCAATCTGATCATTCTACTGATTAAAATATTAATCCAATCTAATGTAAAAGTTTATTAATTTAAATGTTACTATCATCTAAAAATACCCTCATAAAATCTCCCGGAACAGTTGGATCAATTATCTGGGCATCCAATAGTCCAGTCAAGTTGACACATAAAATTAACCATCACGGACTCTATCCTTGTAAATTTAGTGTAAAGTAGTAGAAAAGTATTAAAGCCAAGGATCTCTGAATCCAAGCCCAGACTCTGCCAGTTATTAGCTTTTTGACCCTACTTAAGACAATTGACATCTTTAGGCCTTGGACTCCTCATCTATAAAATGTGAGGAGTTAGATATCTAAGGACTTTAGAGCTCTAAAATTCTGATTCTATAATTCTTAGAACTCACCTACCAAAAATGTGCTATAAAATGATGAAAGGCCATACTTCACCAAGAGAGCTGAGTACAAGAAATTGATTTAAATTTATATCAAGATAGATGTATGCCAGATAGACATATGGAAGAACCTCCTGATTTACTGAAGGGGATGTGAGGGAGACCGAAAATTGGTTAACTTGGTAAGATTAGGGAGAAATGAGACCTCTGCTTTCTGATTCCATGTCCTTTTTACTTAAAGCAGGGCTGGTCACTTTGAGCTTGTGATTCAAGGCACCACTCTAATTCCTGATGATGAATTCTACAAATTGCATATTTTATTTTTAAATGTTTGCTGTTTTAAATATTGTTTGATGTTTTAAATGTCTGATCTACAAATAGCTGCTTTGAGCAGAGAAATGAAGCTACTACAAACAATGAAAATGAAGATTTTGGAGAAGAAATTGGGGAGACAGATTTGGAAAGGTCAATTGTTGGAACATCAAGCAAAATTCAATTTGCCTATCCTATTCAGTCTTCTGTGGCTACACTGTAAAACAAATGGAATTTAGTTTAGCAGTTCTCCCTTGTGATGGGTTTTGTGTGATGATTTTGGGTTCCTTGCGATGATTTTCTCAGCATCAATGTCTTCTTGCACCTGTTGCTTTCTATCCCGTTGACTTTGTGTGGGAGTAGATGTGTTAACACACAGAATCTAGCCCTAAATGGACTCAATTCTGCCTGGTATAGAGAATAATTATCAGATAATTACCATCAGGTCTGAGAGTATGCAACAATTGTAATTAGATTACACTATATATTAATAGTACATACACATATGAATAATAAAATTATCATTGATATCCCAAGTTGGCTTTTTGGTATTCCAATATGAGAGTGTGTGAGGTTAAGAAGTTTGGTAACTTTGTGTATAAAATAGTAAACTTGAGAAATAGAAAACATTTGGCCATTTTGGTGCAAATAATTCCTTTGATTTTTCTGTTCAAATATGCCTCCTCAAGGTGGTTTAATCTTGGATTAATAAATTTGCCATCATCCTGTGGGGGAGATCTTGGGTGCCCAAACCACATTCTCTAGGAAGTCCTCTCTCTGTTCATTTACAGGTGGTGCAAAGACACTTCTCTCTCCTTAGCTAGTTAGTTTCTAATTGGGACTGAAATGACAATGTGTGTGGCAGCCATGTTTCACAATGAGAACAGAAAAACAGAGAAAGCCAAATTGGAGAGGGAGAGGGGAGAGGAGAGGAGGAGGAGGAGGAAGAGGAAGAAGAAGAGGGGGGAGGAGGAGGGGAATGAGGAGTGGAAGGAGAAGAGGAAGAGGAAGAAGATAAGCAGTGAGAATAGATGGGAAATGGCGAAAGAGTACAAGGCAAGTGGTAGTTCACATCCTTGATCCCTTAATCTAGAGATTGCAAAGTGATAGTTTGTGGGTTAAATCTAGCCCATAGACTATGTTCATTCTACATAGTTTAAAAATTTTTATTTCAAACTGAGAGGTTTTATATAAAAACATTCACATTTCTAGCTTTTTAAAAAGCGTAAGGTCTGACAAGCCTTGCCCTGCATTCCCATGTGGCAACAGTGGCTGGGCCTGCTCAGTGGGTGTCGCGTTAGACACAGCGTAGACACCGCCTGGTCCATCCTCATCGCCACCACTGCCTGTCATCTCCCTCCTGTCGGCTTTACTTATTTATGACACCTGCTTGGCCTCCTTGGTTTTTCGGATTAAAGATGCTTACAGAAGGCTCCTCTATGGTCTAGTCACCTTTAAAAATTTATTCTTTCCAATTTATTAATACTTTTCATAGATACTACTGGCTAATTGTGGTTAATGAATAAAGATATTGCTGGAAACAGGCCTGCCCCTAACCTCTAAGAGGCCTGGGGCAAGAGCAATGATACTTAAAAGTTATAAAGCAAGTTAACAAACTGTTCAGTAAAATCTGTTCTATATTCTTACTGTGACACATATAGCTTCAGAATAAAAAAATCAAGATTATCTTTTAAGCTATGGTTTTAGTAGAATTAAATCTGGCAAAATGTCAAAGATGACTGACTTTATTTTTGTACCTATATGGTTGTTCTTTGAATGGGCTAATGATATTTGTACAAGTAGTAAAATAAAGACTTACATAATTTACAAATCATTTTTGTTTTTGCCCCATAAAAAGTCAAACAAATAACAGTTTCAAATAATTTGTGGTCTATTCTCAGCAATGCTGTTTTTTGTGAGTTATTATAGTTTTTAGATAGTTTTATTAATTTAATTTCAGAGAAAAAGTCATTCCCCTAAACAGCAGCAACTGGGATTGTCAAAAAAATTCTAAAGGCAATATTTTGATTTGGAAGTAACCATGAATTTTACATATCATATCAAAGTCATAAATTTACATATCTTGTTCAAACACTGTAATAAGATTGCGTGTGGCAAAATATGATAACAGAAAATATTATAAAATACTTTAATTTCATTTATGTAAATCTATAACACATATTCCTCAATTTTCACCATCTCTTAAAGCAATTTCAGGTCCATACAGGAATATAAGGAATTGTTACCATGCTTTATGCACGTTGTCTTAAGATATAGGTGTGTGTTTGTGCTTGTGTTTGAACCATGCAAGCTAATCTACAAAAAGAGGACAGTTTTATATGGTTTAAGCTAATACATATTTTAGAGTTATATTAATTGTTTCATATTGTAAAATATTCCTCAGCTGCCAATATGTCACTAATTTGTGAGTGTTTCCAGCACTACAGATAGGGAAGAAGAGAAGCAAAGTGGATACTCAGCCCTCCTGGGAAATACTTCATTATGCAAGAGTCTCACGCATTGGCGCTCTCTGAGAGGAAGGATTGACAAGTTAACTGATTTGTGTTTTCTCTTACCCAAGCTGTTCTGTCATTCAAATTCTCCCAGCTCTCTGGAGCAACATCTGTGGAAAAACATGCAAACTATGAGGATATTTGGACACAGTCACCTTTGATTTCAAGACTATAAGGCAAGGATGAGGAGGAGTGTTTCCCTGAGATGGAGGCAGTGTTAGACACAGCAGTTGTAGGTCACACTCTGAGACTGGGTGCTGAAAAGCAGATCACCACGTGTTTGCTAATGGTCCTTCAAAGCCTGGGGCCCACCACAGAGCCCCCTGTTGCGAATATAGGGTAACACTGGCTGTCAAATTCATACTCCTGAAGCATGGCTCTGATCCCACTCAACAATATTCACCGATGCACAGAATACAGTGCAACATGGCGTTGTGGACCCTGGATGACTGGACTCCAACACAATCTGCTGTTCTTTCCTCCTGTACTTGACCTTCAACAGTCTCCTCAAGGACAGAGATTGCAGCTGAAACAGTAATATATTCTAGATGCCAGGCTGTACATGTACATTACTTCTTTCTGTCTTTAAAGGCTCGTGAGATCGTGTACAGTAGATTGAAGTTTAGAGATGTTAAGAAATTAGATGCTAAGTCATTTCTTCTAGAGTCTCACCCAGGTGTCACTTCAAATGCGGTGCTTTTTCCACCAAGACAGGCTTTTCCCAAAATCCCAGACTTCTCCCTTCTGCACAGTCCCTCCTTGTCCTGCATTTAAAATGTGCTCAATTAATATTTGTGGCCTGAATACATTTACATTTTTACCAGAACCCCAAAGGAATAGATGTCAAAAGCCATGATATATTTTCTTTAAGGCAGTTTTTCCCTTCAGAAGAATGGGGCTTAATTTACTAAAAAGGAGCTGACTTCACTCGGCACGCTCCCTACAAAGCCAACATTAAATTCGTACATGCTGGTTCTCTCTGCTCCTGTTCTCATGGCTTCAGCTGGCTGTTTGCCTAATAAGGCGATGATTTCTGTTTAGAGCTCTTTGAGATTCTGAATAGTCCTCAGCATTTTTTATTCCAGAGTGTGACAGTGAATTTTTAGCATGAAAGTTATTTCCTTGGCTTCCCTGATAAAGCTAAGAACAGAACAACTGAAAATTAAAAAAAAAAAAAAGCATATATATGAGTGTGCTGGTTATTAGAGATTTTGCCTAATTACAGAATGTGTCTATGAACTGGATACCCTTAGCAACTTTAAAAAATAAGCAATAATTTAAATTACTCTAGCAAATAACAATAGCAATAAATGTGAGTGGGGACTAGAGAGACTGAGAACCCAAAGAACTTAATGTGTGTGCTAACACGGCTTTACCATTCGGCTGCTTCATGGCTATGACTTTTCTACTCCACTGCCTTCATCAGCGTGATTTCATTATGCCAGGGTATTTTCATCCAGAAAGATAAACATTGTAAATTAACATATCATTTGTTTTAGGAACTTCCCATACATCCCGTTTAAATGAACATAAAACTATTAAACTCTTCAACAGATAGCACCAAGCCACTGTTTATGCCCAAGACTCTTTGAACCCTTTGCCTTAAAATCCTCACCTTGAAAATCCTCATCTTGTGTCCACAGATCATAAATTATTTTATCATGGTCCTTACTTACCTATCGTTAGGAAGGTAAGTACCTATTCTCACTATCCTAATTGTTCTCTCGTCCCATTTAGGGATCCACCTTAAACCAGACTGCAGAACCTCATAGATAGCCCAAGTTTGTCATCCTCACTTTAAGAGGATGCGAAAACTCTGGCAAAATAGTTTTCTCCCTTACCAGATAAGAATAAACTCAGCTTTGTCTTATCAATAGGTTTTTTTTCCATGATATTTTGGGGCAGGCAGGATTTGGCAAAAGGAGAATGGCTAAGTGCTGATAATTATTGAAGCTAGGTGCTAGGCGTATGGGATGTTACCATACTAGTTTCTATACTTTTGTGTATACTGGAAAGTTTTTTTAAAAATAAGTTAAAAATCCTTGAGTTAAAACTTAGCTGGGCTGGAGGCCAAGGAAAGGAGCTGCTGAGTGAGGAGCTGATGCGAGCTCAAGACAACGTGATAAGTGGACTGGAAAATGCAGCCCTGGCATCAGCTTCCCATGGCCTGTGACACGGTCGCCCTCAATCCAAGGAGTGTGAACGTGAAATTCCCAACCCAACGTAGAGTGTGACAAAGCCTCCCTGCCTGTTCATGAATGGCACAAGGCAGACCCCAGTCCCCAGCACCATTCTCGTGAGCACATTATCAATCCGTGGACAGTGTTCATCGCAGGGCCTTTCCCGCTGCGTCATTTCTCATGATGGTAGGAAGAAGGTGGATGATGAATAGATGAGACAAAGGGACCCTTACTGTATGAAACAGCATAGGAGTCAGGCCGTTTGGAGAATCCCAGGGCCTGACTGGAAATCCAGATACTCCCATCATCTCTTAATGACTACACAAGCTTTGTCTGCCACTTCTCTCTTCACGTTCCTTGAGTCCTCTCGATATTAATTTTCTTCTTCTGAGCCTTCTTCCTGACCTCAGTGCCTCCAGAATCTTCCCTTCTTTCTACTCTCAGACCTTCAGTGATCACAGTGGAGGGGGGATGTCATCTTAGTCCCCTCAGCTTCCTCGCACAGAAACAACTTCATGAATGGGGAGTCATACACAGTTAGGCTGACCCATAGAAATCGGTTTACCCATAATATTGCAGAAATTCAAGTCACCCAGTGGGAAACTGTGGCAAACACTACTGAAATAGTCCCATTCTATTTCCAAAAATAGAATACAATTTTTTGATTGGATTATTGTGGCTTCCTAGACCTATAAACTAGCATTCTGTATAATGAGTCAATCAATGTTTAATAGCATTGTAGGACCATCAGTTCAAATTCTTAATCACTGGCCAGGCCTTTACCACTTTTATTAAGGCATTTATTGTGTTGATGTTGTCATTACCTACATACCCATACTGAATTTTAACTTCAATGCTTTTCCCCACTACATATACACAGCTTTTTGTTCTCTTATCTCCTTCCCTCTTCTCCTTCCTTCCTTCTCCAAATGAGCCATGTGACTTTATTTTCACATTTCCCAGGAATTATGGAATTATGGAATTTTAAAGCTGGCCAGGCCAGTTTAGCCATCTTACCATGCAAGGTCAAGTGTGTTACTGAGGCAGCTTCCAGACCCCAGAACTCCCCATCTTGTGTATTTTTTCTTATATCCTGCTTTCTGGGCTTTTAAGCTTTCAGCATTTTACTTATTAGGTGAAAGGTATCTCTAGCAGGTGACACACATTTTAAAATTTATTATTTCTTTATATGTTGATTCTAGATATTCTATTTTTGCCTCTATATTGACCATTTCTGATCAATTTTGTGGCAGTGATTCATATCTTACTGGTTCTAGGATCTGATATTTACTATTTGGTTGAAAGTCACAATATTACACACGAATTTTTAATGATTTCTTGAGGATCATTAAGTAGAAGTTAGTGGGTTTCTGTGTAAAGTCAAGCCCAGTAACAACAGGCCCTGCAGTGATCTGAGCCGAATTCTGTTCTGAGGGATTGATGCCAAATATAGACATGCAGCTGCCCTGACTGTTCTAGGGCCCAAGGGAATGCTGCTTGCTCTGGATGTGTGTAAACTACCTAAAAGTGACAAGCACCTCACAAAGTCCATAGGAGACAGAGCCAATTCATTGTCTCAAGGAGGCGTTAAGGGCAAATTTTCCTTTATACCAATATGCACTTAGTCATTAGAAATAGTTGTGGAGTGAGACATTATGCTTTTGGAAATATAAATACATCTGCTGTTTTCAGTGTTAAGAAACAGTATTCCTGACCTAACCTTAGCAAAGTATGACTTTGAGTTATTTTTCCAGCACGATTGGTAGCTGATAGATTTTTATTAAGTCCTGTGAGTTCACATCTGTGAGCCCACTTGGGAAAGAGCTCGGGGAAGGAGAAAGACAGAAAAGAGAAGGTCAAGGCAGGAGTGAGAAGGGAGGACAACACTGTAAGATTTTTCTCTATTGCTACCAAGCAAAACAAACTTCAAATTGCTTCATATTTGGATTTTACGTACTTTTATCCAGCTAGCTAACACTAGCTTCACTGGCAACATGCTGTAAGCTCCAAGTTCTTTTTCTTTTTTCCTCTCCAAGTTGTACAAGATGGATGATGGCCGGGGTGTGGATCTTTCCCATCAGTGTGCCAGAGTTACGAGCAGGTCCCAGTGGAAGAGCTGCCACAACTGCACCCTTTAATATCCACTGAAGAAAACAGTTAGGAATGCATGGGAGGGAGAGTGATGCTATTGTACAGAAAAATGTGGATCTGCTCTAACTGATTATTTAGAAATTAAATTATTCACAAATGTCAATATGTGACAAATGAACTGCAAGTTGCCATACACCTTACAGCTAATCATGGCATACCAGGGTGTGAAAACAACACCGTTGAGGATTGTTGCTTGAATTAGGTAAATTAAGCAGTCAGAATTTTTGATCTTTGGGAATACCAGAAATTTTGTCTCTCTTCTTAATAGCTATTTCTTCCATCCACTTATCCATCTGTACATACATACATACATACATATATAGTCATATACATAACAATGTTTCAGTCAACAATGGACCAGATATACAACTTGGTCCTATAACTTGGGAGCTGAAAAATTCCTATCACCAGTGATATCATAGAGCGATGCATCACTCACATGTTTGGGAGTGTAAACAAACATGTGAGTGTGTTTACAAACATGTGATAGTGTAAACAAACCTACTGTGCTGCCAGTAGTATAAAGTATAGCACATATAATTATGTACCATACATAATACTTGATAATGATAGCAAATGACTATGCTATTGATTTATGTATTTACTATACTTTTTACTCATTATTTTTGAGTGCACTCCTTCTACTTAGAAAATAAAACAACCGTGAAACAGCCTCGGGCAGGTCCTTCAGAAAGCATTCCAGAAGAAGGTATTGTTATCATGGGAGATGACAGCTCCGTGCCAGTTATTGCCCCTGGAGACCTTCCAGTGGGACAAGATGCGGAGGTGGAAGACGGTGATACTGATGATCCTGATCCTGTGCAGGCCTAGGCTAATGTGTGTGTTTGTGTTTTAATTTTTCACAAACAAAGTTTAAAGAGTAAAATATTTTAAAAGTGTAAAAATATAAAAAAGCTTACAGAATAAGGATATAAAAAAAGAAAATATTTGGGCCGGTTCTCCTCTGCAGGGAGAACTAGCCTCTACTCTGTGGAGTAGATTGTCTATACTTTCTAAATTAAATTTGCTTTCACTTAACAAAATTTCTATACAGCTCTACAATGTGTTTGTGTTTTAAGCTAAGTGTTATTATTAGAGTCAAAAAGTTAAAAACTGTATGAAGTAAAAAAGTTACAGTAAGTTAAGGTTAATTTATTATTAAAGAAAGAAAATATCTTTAGCAAGTTTACTGTAGCCTCACTACACAGTGTTTATAAAGTAGTGTACAGTAATGTCCTAGGCCTTCACATTCACTCACCACCTGGAGTAACTTCTAGTCCTGCAAGCTCCATTCATGGTAAGTGTCCTATACAGATGGACCATTTTTTATCTTTTATACCATACTTTTACTGTACCTTTTCTATGTTTAGATATGCAAATACTTACCATTGTATTACAATTGCGTCCAGAATTCAGTAAAGTAACATGCTGTGCAGGTTTATAGCCTAGAAGCAATAATCTGTCTATACCAGTGGTCCCCAACCTTTTGGCACCACGGACTGGTTTCATGGAAGACAATTTTTCCACTTGACGGGAGTTGGGGGGAAGCAGAGCTCAGGCGTTGATGCAAGCCATGGGGAGCGGCTGTAAATACACGCTTTCTAGCCCACCACTCACCTCCTGCTGTGTACCCCCCATTCCTGGGGGGGTGGAATGAGGGGGTGGCAGAGCTCTGCGGCCGGGTCCCTAACAGGACACAGACCTGTGGACCTGCACTAGTCCACAGCCTGGGGGTTGGGGACCGCAGGTCTATACCATATAGCCTAGGTGTGGAGTAGGCTATACCATCTAGGTTTACATGAGTACACTCTATGATGTTCACACAATGGTAAAATTACCTAATTATGTATCTCTCAGAACATATCCCTGTTGTTAAGTGACACATGTCTGTATATATTGGTGCTCCAAAAATATAAATTAATGGCCCACTGAAATAAGAAGAAGTATAACAATTTTCTGTCATGACCCAAAGAATAAAGAAACCAACAATAATTATTCCTAGATGCATCATCGTAAATGTCTGTGGCAGTTTAAAGATGTTCACAAATTCTTTGACACTCCACTCAGCAAGAAGTGTAGTCTGTTATCCTGCCCTTCAATCTGGGCTGACTTGTGTCTGCTTTGACCGATAAAGTATAGCAAAAGAGATTCTATGTTAGTTCTAGGCCACCCTTTAAGTAGACTGGCAGCTTCTGCCTTGGTCTCTTGCATATCAGTGGCTATGTAAGAAGGTAGAATACACTAAAACCACGATGCTGTAAGAAGTTCAAGGTACACAGAGAGCCCTTGAAGGAAGAGATGCTATATAGAGAGAGGCCAAGGAGTGTTGAGTTATTTGCTATGTGAGTGAAGAAGCCGTCTGGGGAGATGGTCCTTCAGTTCCACCTGCCCCAACCGACACTTTGTGGATCAGAGAGGAACTGCCCAGCTGAACTCCCTTGGAATTCCTGGCCCTCAAAATGACAAGCAAAATAAAACGGTTATTTTAAGCCATTAAAACAATAGATAGCCAGAATAATGTCCATGGTTGATAATTTTAAAGAGATACGGATTATCGTGTTGTAAGCAGACAAAGCCATTTACATAAGGAGATTACCAGTAAAAATGTGGGCAGATTTACTTGGGCCAGAGCTCAGATAGCGTGTGTAAAGAATGAGGTTGCTATCAAGATTTAAAAACAGAGGAATAGTTAAATGGAACTATGGAAGGAGAAAGAAAAACTCAAAAACTTCTCATTGAAGGTGTAGGAGAAATTTGGGGGAGAAAATATTCTTTCTCCTTCATAGAGCAGGGGAGGTTTTTCTGAGTGGGGCCCAGGACGTACCCAAGGAAGTGTGGGGCTGTCCTTCTTCAACCGCGTGACTCATTAAATTGCCATCTGTGTTTGCCCACAGCTTCTTTTTAGCTATTACCACTTTGCTGGGAGGAAGAGGGCGCTAAAGAGGAAAGAACGCCACTCCCACCTTGCTTGGGTTTGTGCCTTCTTGCTGCCCCCTGTAACCCTGGGCCCCCGCTTTGCTCTCTCTCACCCTAGCAGCACCTCAAATATTGGGTCTAAGCCTTTTTATCTCATTGCTTCTTTTCCCACCTACCACCCTAAAGTAAAATAATTTCAAGTATTCTAAATCTTAATATATTAAATAATTATTTAACATTTTTTCCTTATTTGTATAAGCAAGAAAACATTACGATTGAATAAAAAGTGTATTTATTATATGCTGCAACTTTTTGGAAGGACTGTATCCACAGAGTGCTGACTATGTGAACAGCTGGAAGTGTGAGCCAATGCAATTTTTGCTACAATGTATATTCTAAAAGACCTGAAAAGTTGGACTTAATAGTATTAAATATCAGATCAAACAATATAAAAATGTATAGGAATATACACAATGGGGGTACTTTGGTTCAACAAACCAATTACTCTCCTTCTGCACGGCACAAATGTGGTTCTGGAGTATCAGTTGACTTCGATAATCCGAGTCTGTGGTATGAGGTAACCTCCAAAACCACTCATGGTGATCTTGGGCCATGCGCAAGAGCATAATATTAAGAAGGAAGCACAAATCTCATTTCACTCTTCACTGAATAGACCGCACCTGGAGTAATATGTGCCGTGTGGGGCTGCATTTTAAAAGGGCATCATCACACTTTATCCAGTGCTACACAGGATGCTGAAGGGACTCGAAGTCATGTCATACGAGAATCTTCTGAGAGAATTAGGGCTATTTGGCTAGGACATGAGAAAATGGAGTAGATTAATTCTGAGGAGGCATTGAAGCCACAGGTAGCTAGAAGTAGGGGGTAGGGGTTAAGTGGAAGGTTTGCTTTTTTTCCCCCAAGATTTGGAGGATCCAATCAAGGAACTTTGCAAAGTATGAATTTCTGGCCTCTGAAGGTTTTGAGCAGCAGTTAGAGATCATCCTAGAATTTTAGGTATTAAAAAAAGAATTAGACCAGATAATTCCCGAGGTTCCCAAGAATCACAGCAACAGCAAGGATTCATTTTGTTGTCTTAAAATTAATTCAGGTTAAGGTGTTAATAATGAAATGGGATTTTTCTCAAGAAAAATTTTCTTTTAATAGAGTGCTCTAAGTTGATAATTTCACTAACATGCCCACAGTCCGCTCCCATAGCAAATACTGCTGTGTAATCAATCCCAGTACCCTTTCTGGCTGAACTGGGATCACACTTCGGAAACAAACAATGTTCTGAGCACCCAGTATCATGAGTCAGGTTGGCATAGCAGCATGAAATCTGTTATCCCTGCAAAGCAAAGGAAGGAATGTCTAATATAGGAGAGCCTCATTAGCTGAAGATAACTTGTCTTGGGAAAACTTCACTTAACATGAATCACTTAAACAGGATCTGACATTTCATAGTAAATAGAAAAAAAAAAAGGATGAATGGAGCATTGTCTTGAAGAAATGAAACTAAACATTCACATATTAATTTTATTCCAAAAATATTTATTGGGTAGCTACCATGATAGACACTATTTTTGTCCCAGGGATACCGTAGTGAATAAGACCCCAAAGTCTTTGTTCTCAAAAAGCTTACATTATAGTAGAGGAGGGAAATTATAAAACAAATAGACACATAAATATTGAATATAAGGTAGTGCCAGATCCTGCGAAGAAAATAAAACAGAGTAGAGTGATAGGAGAAACTAATTTAAGGAGGGTGATCAGGGAGGTCTCCTCGACGAAGCTCATTTGAGCATTTGGTGGAACGCATTTGGCTCGTGGCGTCCCCAGCAAAGGAAATAGCAAGCGCAAAGATCCGAGGACAGGATCAGGTTCATCTGTTATAACAGCAGGGAGGCCAGTGTGGCTGGTGGTAAGTTTGGTTGTCTCCAGAGCCAGAGCACAAAGGACCTGATAGGCCATGGTAAGCAGTAAAGAAATTATAAAAACATTCTTATTTTATATTCTGGATATAATTGACATAGTGAGATAATTCTTAGAAACAATAAAGACTATATCATTCTCATTGGAGAGGTTATATACAATTTTTCTAAAACATTTTAATAGCTTAAAATGATAACCTTCACCTCCCATTTGACATACAGTATTATTAGAAAAAGGTAGTATTTATAAAATTAATTAATGTCTTCATACATTTTTCCAAGGGCCATTCTTTTATTTATTTATTTATTTTTTGCAGACAGAGTCTTGCTCTGTCACCCAGGCTAGAGTACTGTGGTGTCATCATAGCTCACTGCAAACTCAAACTCCTGGGCTCAAGCGATCCTCCTGCCTCAGTCTCCTGAGTAGATGGGACTGCAGGCATGTGCCACCACATAGGGCTAATTTTTTCTATTTTTAGTAGAGACGGGGTCTTACTCTTGCTCAGGCTGGTCTCGAACTCCTGGGTTCAAGTGATCTTCCCAACTCTTCCTTCCAGAATGCTAGGATTACAAATTCAAGCCATTGCACCTGGCCAAAGGGCCATTCTTAATCCTTTGATAGTTGCTTCATTTCCTTTGGAATTGACATGTTGCCATCCTTGCCAATGTTTTATTCTTTGGTTGTTATTGCCAAAGCCTCACTTGTCACCAGTTTTGAATGTCATTTAAGCTGTTCTGCAACATCACTTGCCTTGACTGTATGAAATCCTGACTCTTGCAAAAATTAAAATTTCACTTAGCAGTCAATTTACGTTGCATCATCATTTTATTGTTGGATGAATCAGAGAGAGATTGCCAGACAAAGGTGGACTTGATGCACACTAGCATTAGTTGGGGAAGGATGTTTGAATAGAGATCACTATCATTAACAGTCTGACAATAGCATATATTTTT